>CAUJRU010001242.1:0-179232 GCA_963277665.1 Viscum album | reverse complement strand
ATGTCTTCAAGGTTTGATTTAGATTTTTGTTGTGATTGTGTGGGATATAAATTCGAGAAATTTTTTTATTCTTTATGTTGTTGTAAATTACTATAATGTTTAGAATTAGCTTAACCCTGATATTACCTAGGATATTGATTGTTGGATAAGACTTACCAAAATTTTCCTTTCCATTTAGGATATCCAAACCTAGTATTTTGTTGATTATATTAACCTTGGTTGTAACCAAGTCTATATTTATAGGGTATTAGTAGTTTTTTGGCAATAAAATATCATCTTGAAAATATTACATTAAAATGTTTAGGCAAGTCTTGAAGTTGAGGGAACTGATCACTAAAGTGGTCTTGTGGAGAAAAAATATAAAAATGTATTTAAGTTTAGAAGCCAGTTTCATCTTTAGTTTGTATTGGTGAGGATTTTTACAAAACCATTAACCTCACCATGATTCTAAGATCACTCAATCGACTCATGATCATACTATTTCTAATGCATGAAGTGGGAACTTCATTAGTTGTTTTCACATGAATAATACCTATAGTTCGATTGTTTGAGCATTTTAAAAATTATAGTAATTAAAGTTCTAGAAATAGATGGGGTTTTTATACTAAAGTACCCCTGAAATAGAATTAAAAAAAATTCTATCAATGTGTAATAAAACCTCATAGAAATACTGAATTAAAATCTTATCACTAAGACATTGATAGGGAAAACTAAAATAAAATTTATTAATCCTATCCCAAAATTCATATAAAGTCTCCCCTTGGGTATGTAAAATCCAAAAAAATATATTTCTAAATTGAATATGTCCTATAGTAATGGAATAATTTTTTTTAAAAACATTATCTTAAGGTTTTAACAATTTCTTATTAAAGTAGATTGGGAGTTAAAGAACCACTACCTTTGTAACGACCTAGAATTTTATCAATGAAATCTAATTTGTATAATTATGTCATCTAAAATATACATCACAAAGAGAACCCAAAAAAAATTATTCTCATAAATGAATAATTATACAATAATCAATTAATAAAACATTAAGGCTTCCAAATATTACATCAGGGCAATAAATAGAAAAATAGACAACAAGATGGGAAAAATTTGGATATCATCGATCCAATAAAATGACCTCACTCATGAACAAATATGTAGGAATAAAACATAATTTATATAATAAAATATTAATTTTACATTGGGAAGTATATATATAACCTTAATAGGAAATAAAGTGAATGAAATAAGAGGTATTTATAGTAATTAAGGAACCTATATGATCATTACAATTCCAATTATTAGAATAGTAATACGACCATTAAGAATAGTAATATGGTTGTTAGAATAATAACCTCATATATGAAAGTAAAAAATAAAATTTAGGTATCTTATAAATGAAAATATGATATATTTATATCATGGTAGAGGTAAATAAATGATTAAAAAATGATATATTATGTGTTGGTATTTTTTTAAAATGTAAATGTTTATTTACAATTTTATAACTAATATAATGATTTAAAATATTTTTTTTTCATAAAATAGATTCATAATTTAATATTTCATTTTATTATAATTATAGGATAATTTTATTTGACATTAACTTATTTTTCAATGGTTAAAAAATGATTATAATATTAAAATATGTATTTTTTGAATAAATGGTGATTTTATTTAAAAATTAAATTTATCGTATTTAGAAAAATATTTTCCTAAAATGGAATCCATTTTTTAAATCTAAACATATAAAAATGTTTAGGGTAATTTTTTTTTGAATTTTATAAAATAGTTGAATTTTCTGGGAATAGTGAAATACAAAAATTTACGTTATTTAACATTATAAAGAAAATACATGAATTTTTGAATCATGGATGATGTAAGAACCCATTATATAAAACCCTAATTCACCATTTAATATAATTATTTATCATAATCAACAATATTGATAGTGTTTATCCAAAAAAATAAACTAATGAATATAATAATGAAAAACACCCCCTCCCCTATAAATAGAACCCCTCACCACCCCTTCTACTCACACCTTCTAAACCATGTATATTTTAAAATATTCTACCCAATTACCTTCCCAATCCTATTACCCACATCCAAGATCTACTATTCTCAAAAAATGACCAATTCTATATTCTTTATGAGGTCCTTCAATGAGCTGATATTCAAGAGGTAACTTTCTCAAACCATCTCTTTTAATTTCATTTCTCTTTTCTACCTTCTCCTCACTCCCATCATACAAATAATCATAAGAAATATAGTAAAATTTATACACTACAATGTTTTATTTATAATTCAATTTATTTTTTCCAACCCTTTTCTCATCACCTCTTATTAAATGAAACTAAACTGTTGTCCAAATTATGGCGGTTTACCATCTTAGTGGATAATGAGTTTTTGTTTTCCATTACCAACTTAAAAGATAATAATAAAATAATTATTATGGTTAAAATATATATTAATATGGAAATTATAACTTATTTAATGTTCTAGAATAATATGTTGGAAAAATATTAAATAAAATGAAACTAGTTCGTGATGGTCGAAAAACCACCACAAATAAACTGAATAGTTATCATTAATATTTTATCAAATAAATAAACGTCATACCATAAAAATAATAATAAATGGGTCCATTTAATTTTTTTGAAGTAAATTAATACCATATAATTTCACTTCTATGGAATTATTCGTATTTGATAAGAACTTCCATAATTTTACTCAAGTGAACAAATAATGAAACCATTAAATTTAATGCTCCCAAAACAATGAAATTGAACTTTTAACTCATATAAATTTCCATAAATAAACTTAATAAATTTATAATAAATAAAATATATATAGATTAATATCGGAATTAAGTAATTAATTAATCTAATCTTATTATCTAGGACATTAAGTGGAAGTGCAGAATGCATTCATATATAAGGTAAGAGATCTCTCTGAACCACAATTGTTTTCCTTTGGGCCACAATTTATCTCTCTTTACCCCAATTTATTTCTTAATTATTATTATATACTTGTCCTAAATTATGAGTATATGTTTCACAGAAGTTTATATATCTCAGTTCTTCTTTCTTTGATGTGGAAATATATGTTTTAAACGGTTCCCTTCTCAATTCCCCTCAATAAGTAAACCTGATTAAAGGGAACTTCTCTGTTTCATTCCCATTTTCAGTTATAAACCTTAAAATATTTTAAGCCACAAATATTTTTCTAAAATATATCATTTTATTAGTAAAAATTATTTTATTTCATTTCTGGTTTTATATAAAAAATATTCGTTTACACTCTTTAAAAACTCCTTAATATTTTCCCTTAAACCTCACTAAGGTGTCTCAGTTCAAATGTTCCCTAAAAACTATTTTTCATGTATTAACTTTAGTTGGAAATCATTATTCATGTTCTATTTTTATTTTATGATTTTCAAAGAATTATTTAATCCATTCTTTCATGTTTAATATTATGATACACCCTTTAGTTATGCCTTATGACATGGTCACAAAACCAATTAAATTATTTTGGTAGCTGTTATGTTTATTCCTTATGTATAATTCATAATGTGATACACATATACATGAACATGTTATGATGGGTGTTCCTGGATGGTTCTCCAATTTAATGGATTATGTTTTATTCTCATGAGACGTCAGGTCTGTGATTAGGGAGTAAACCTAATCCATTACGAGACTTTGTCCACCGTGTGATATAGTCTAGGAAGTTAGCTTTGAATCATGTTTATGTCATGTTATATGTTTTTCTCACATTAAGATATTTCCATGATCATATTATTATATTTTCTATATGTTAGTCTTCAATATGTTTATTCATTAGCCATTCCTTTTGTTTTATCATGTTATTCCTTATAACTCATGTTTTATGATTTATTTCATTTTTTATTCCATTGTTGGGATTTTTTTCTCATCTATTTTGTCTATGTATTTCCCCTGGTTATCCCATGTAGTTATAGGAGCCCAAAAAGAGTTAGGATATCATTATAGAGATTAATAAAATTTTGTTTTATTCTACTTTTATGTTTTCTAATTATGTATCTAGTCTTATAAAGGCAATATACTTTTCGATCCTTTGTTTTTATTTCATGGATAATTATTCTTAAAATCTTGTAATAATATATGTAAAATTTTTGGGTATCTATAGTTGGTATCAGAGGATAGTTTAGTTATTTTTGGGGATTATGACTAAAAAATATTCTTAAGAATATTTGGGATAATTCTATCACCATGGATAACCTATATTAAAACTTAGGGAATCATAAGTTAGCAAATAATATTAATTTATATGTTATTCCTTATATATTCATAGTTTCCTTTTTATATGTTCATTAGCTAAGTATTCATCCCCCATAATTGTATTTTATTTAATTTTCTTATTTAATGGAAGGAAATAGTATAACCCATTTCAATAATAAATGTGATAGTAAATGTGACAATTTCCATAATGAGATGCCAAACCTGATGGGAATGAGATCCCATAACATCATGAAAATACTAGACCAACTAGATCATGTTTTGAATAATAACTTTACTTTTGTGGAACAACCACATCTTAAAAAAGATAAAGTTGTGGTCAAATACTTTATGATATAAAGGCATCATATCTTTAGAGGATATTATAACAACATTATTTCATAATAATGTATTAACACTATTGAGAAGATATTTTCTATCCATCAATGCTCAAAAGAAGATAAATTCATATGCAGGTCTACCATTTTGATGGGGAATATGATCAGTGGTGGAAACTGATCAAAAATAGAAAGTCTAAGAATTAAATTGATTCCTTTTATTAGGAAGGATACAAGAAAACATTATTCAATAAATATTTTCTACAAACTCTCCATCATAAAATGGAGAGTTAGTTATTTGGACTAAAGTAAAAGGAAGATTAATATATCTATGCATACAAGGTAAAATTTAAAAGGATTTCAGGATATGCCTATTTCTTTTTTATGGACACTAAATGTAAGGCAGGAGACTTCTTTATTAGATTAACTCTATTTCTATGAAAAACCTTGGAGATTTAAGAATTTGATAGCTATGAGGAGATTGTATGATGTTACCTATAGGTTGAGATAGAGAGTGAAAAATCTCAGTTGTCTTGTGGAAATGAAGATAAAATTGGAAAATGGAGTTTTATATGAGAGGATAAACATATAAATCACATGAAGGAAAAAACCCAACATCCCACATGTCAAAAGTGTGGGATGAAATATCACAGAAACTATCTAAAGGGAACCCGAAGATGCTTCAAATGTGGAAGAGAGGGGAATGAGGATAATTATTAATGAAGGAATTTCAAAAAGTCCAATAATATGGAAGAATAAACGAAATTATAGATCAACACTCATCATATAGTTCAGTGCTTCAACAAAAAGGAACATGGGAATTATGCAATCTAGTTCCCTATTCCAAGGTTTTTTGGAGACAATCAACAACAACAAACTCCAAGGAAACAAGGAAGGGAATATGATATCACTACTATTGAGGTGGAGACTAAAAATGATGTTGTGATAAGAATAATGGTTATTCATTCAATAATAGAAAATATATTATTTTATTCTAGTTCTACATATTCTTTCATATCTTATACGTTTAACAAAACTATTCCAACACCACCACAAAATATGAATTTTGTGTTATCTATAAGGTTAGAGAATGGGAATATTATTACATCTAAAGTTTTTAACTCCTCCCTAGCTAATGTTTGTTGATATAACCTATCAAAATATATTTTCTTACTTCATTTTCTGAAGTTTGATGTTATATTAGACATGGATTGAGCATATTTATACATATTCAACATCAACTATAGAAAAAGGGAGATCACTCTTCACATTATAATGCATCTCCCTAATCTATATTAGTGTAAGGAAGAGGATGAAACTCATTAAGAATAATTATCTTAATTATGGATATTATTTCTTTATGATCAAGAATATCTAGTTAAATTGATAGATAAAAAGGAGATGATCATGCTCAAAGGCATGTCCATTGTTTGGGACTAAACATATGTATTCCCTAAAGAATTTCCCAGTCTTCCTCCAAACTGAGAGGTTGAATTCTAAATTAAAATTACACCTAGATCTCTTCCCATATCACATAATCCTTACAGGATGGCCACCATTGAGTTGAAGGAACTAAGGAAGAAGTTATAAGAAAATATGGATAAGGGTTTTATATTGCCGAGTGATTTATAGTAGGGTGCGCTAGTCTGATTTTTCATTAATAAGGATCGATCAATGTACCTATGCATTGATTATTACGAACTAAAAAAATCACAATAAAGAAAAATTATCCCCTACCATGGATAGATGACTCATTTGATCTACTATACTAGGAAAAGTATTTTTCTATGGTGGATTATCAATTGGGATATCACCAATTAAAGGTGAAGAAGGATGATTTTTCCCAATGCTACCTTTTGAATGGGGAATGGAAACTACGAGTTCATAGTGATGCCCTTCAGACTCACTAATGCTCCAGTAATTTTCATTGTATTAATTAATAGAGTTTTTATAAATTACCTTGATTTTTTTTGGAAGTATTTATAGATGATGTTATGATATACTCTAAGATGAAGGAGGAATATGAGGAGAATTTGAACACTGTTCTAAGGAATTTATAGAGGGAAAAACAATATGAAATGCATAGTAAATGTGAGTTCTGGATTGAGTAAGTATCATTCTTGGGTCATGTTTTCACCAGTAAAAGAATATCTATTGACCCATCTAAAACAAATGAAATTAAAGAGTGGACCGGACCAACATTTGTAATAGAGATACATAGTTTCCTTGGTCTAGTTGGGTATTACCAATGATTTGTGATTAAACCCTAATTATTTTAAAGTACACTAAACAAGATGACTGGAAAAGGAGTAATGTTTTTTTAGACAAGTTAATGTGAAGACTGCATCAATGATTTAAAAAATTTAATTATCACTACACCAATACTTACACTACAAACAGGTGGGAACTCTTTTTGGTATACAAAGATGTTTCAAATAATGTATTAGAATATTTATTGATTAGTTTTTTTAATTTAATAGAAAATGACTCAAGGAATCTGAAAGTTCATGAGAAAAACTATCCCACACATGATTTGGAGTTTGCGGCTCTGATATTTATATTGAAAATTTGGAGACATTATATCTATAGGGATAAGTGTGAGATATATACTAATCATAAGAGCCTAAAATATGTATACTCATAGAAGGAGTATAATGTGTTCTAATGAGGATAGTTAGATCTCATCAAATATTATGACTGCTCTGTCCACTTATATCATTATAAAGAAAATAAAGTAGAAGATGGTCTAAGTAAAAAGGCTCCTGTAACTTTATTAATCATGAGAATTAAAAAGGGTAAAATATTATTATACTTGAAAAGGATGGATATGATAATAATAAATTAAGGTACATATTCAATCCATTAAAAAATTATTGCTCAACCATCACTTTTAGTGAAGATAAAGGATGATCAAAGAGATGATTTGGAAATAAAAAGAGGTGGAAGCTATAAGAAAGGGTAAATCCTCAGAGTTCAAATTCGATGAGGAAGGAGTTGTAATATTTGAGTCAAGACTAATTATACCACAAAATATAGAGATAAAAATGATCTTCTAAATGATGCACATGCTCAACCTTCTCAATCCACCAAGAGATCATAAACATGTACTCAGATCTATAAGAGCACTATTTGTGGTACAATATGAATAAGGAGATCACTGAATATTCATTTAAGTGTCTATTATATCCAAAAGTGAAGGATAAAAGACAAAATTATACGGGAATGATACAACCATTACCCATACATACATGGAAATGGGAAAACACCACTATAGACTTTGTTCTTAGACTTCCAAAGAAATCTAGTGGAAATAATTATATATTGGTCATTATGGATCATCTTACAAAGACTCCTCACTTTATTTCAATATCATAGGACTTATCACTTTTCCAACTTACACATATATACATCAAATAAGTGGTGAGGGTATATAGTGTACCATTATCGACTATATCTGATCGTGATCTGAGATTTACCTCCAAGTTCTGGAAATATATGTTACATGATCTAAATACTGATTTGAACTTAAGTATAGATTATGAACCTCAAAATGATGGTAAATCTAATTAAACTATTAATACACTATAAGATATGTTGATAGCATGATCAATTGACCTTAAAATATTATTAGATCAATATATTCTCCTGGCCAAGTTCTTTTACAATAATAGTTTCCACTCAAGAATCCAAATGGATCCATATGAATCACTTTATGGGAAATTTTTTTAAACACCTACATGCTAGGATGACATTGGTGAACATAAAAAAACATGACAATAAATGGTTGAGGAAATGGTAGAAAATGTGAAAACCATTCAGCAACACATTAGGGTATCCCAAAGTTGACAGATGGGCTATGAAGATAATCGTCAATGTGACTTAGAGTTTGAGGTTGGTGACATGGTATTCCTTCTTATATCTCCATGGATGAGAGTCAAGAAATATGGTATGAAAGGAAAGATAAATACCATGTACATAAACCCATTTGTGATCCTTGATCCTGTCAGAGGCATGGTCTATTGACTAACATTTCCACCAACCATGTCTCAAGTACATGATGTATTCCATGAATCACTCTTGAGGTAGTACATACCTTATCCCTGATATTTTTTGAACTCATAGGTGGAACAATTGGAAAATGATCTCTCTTATGAGAAGATGTTAATGAAGATCTTAGGCCATAATTAAAAAGTTATATGCAATAATACCACTCACCAGTTTAAACTACTATGTAGGAACAACAAATATGAATATGAAGCATGATATCTAGAGCAATAAATGAATGAGAAGTACCATCACATTTTTAATATTAGTATGTAAAAATAAAATTTGAGGGGGAAATTTATAAGGGGTGAAGAATGTAATGACCCATAATTTTATGAATGAAATTTCCTTCGTATAATTATGTCATAAAACACATACATAACATAAGAAAATACAATGGGGGAAACTCTATGACATAACATGAACGTGGATCTAATGGGTGTGGGATGGAAATGAAATCTGTAAGAGTCCTACAACTCTAGTCCAGCTCCTTCAACATACATAACATAGAGAAACCAATAGAAACATTATTCTCATAAATAAATAATGATCTATTAGTAATAAAATAAACCAATTTGAATTCAAAATTTTATACTAGGATAATAAATAGAAAATGAGATAACAAGAATTGGAAAATTTTGATCTCCTCGATCGAATAGAATGACTGAAATAAAAAAAATAGAAATAAAACAAATGAAAAAAATAAAATATTCATTTTAAAGATGAATTTTTATATATAACAATAATATAAAATAGAACTGAATGAAATAAGATGTATTTATAGGAATTAAGGAACCTATATAACTGTTATAAACCCGATCATTTGAATAGTAATTTGACCATTAAGAATAATAATCTGGCTATTAGAATAGTAACCTCACTTATGAAAGTAAAAAAATAAAAATTCAGGTATCTTATTAATGAAAATATGATATATTTGTATAAAGGTATATGTAAATATTTTTTAAAATGATAAATTCTGTGTTGAATTTTTTGTAAAACATAAATGTTTACGTACAATTTTATAATTAATATATTTATTTAAAAGAAAATTTATTTTAATAAAATAGATTCACAAATTAATATTAGGTTTTATTATAATTATAATATTATTATACATTTCCTTAACCAAATTTTCAAAGGGTCAAAAAATTGATTATAATATTAAAATCAGTATGTTTTAAATAAATGATTATTTTATTTAAAAATTATATTTATCATATCTAGAAAATTATTTTCATAAAATAGATTCCATTTCTAAAATATATACTTAGATAAATGGTTAGGGTGATTTTTGGGATTTTTCTAAAATAGTTGAATTTTTGGGGAATAGTGAAATATGGTAATTTATGATAATTAACATTATAAGCCACATGCATGAATTTTCGAGTTATGAATGATGTAAGAAATAATTATTTTGACCCATACTTAATTATTTGCTTTATTTAGTCATATTTATGAACAATATTTACATTCTTAATCCAAAAAATAAATTAATGTTATAATAATAAAAACACCCCTCTCCTCCCCCTATAAATACCACCCCTCACCACCCCTTATCCTCACACATAATAAGACTTTTATCATGTCAATATTCTACCTAATTACCTTCCTAAGAATATTCCCCATGTCTAATATTTTTTGGTCTAAAAAAAGACCAATTCCAGATTCCTTAATTGGACCTTCAGTGAGGGATTTTTCTAGAGGTATGTTTATAAAAACATATCTTTTAATTTCATTTTTTTCTACCATGTAAACACCATCTTAATAAATAAAATATTAATAAATACAATATAATTTATAAAATTTTATTATATATTTTTAATGAAGTATATTATCTACACCTCTTTTCTCATATTCTCTTACTCAATGAAATTAAAATGTTGTCCAAATTATGGCGGTTTACCATCTCCGTGGATAATAAGACTTTTTTACATTACCTCCTTCAAGACTGGTCATAAATCAATTATTATGGTTTATATTTTTTTAATATATATTATAACCTTTTTAATGTTCTATAACTAATATATTTACATAATATTAAATTAAATGAAACTATATCGTGATGGTCAAAGAATCACCAAAAATAAACTGACCAATTATAATTAATGTTTTATCAAATGAATCATCCTCATACAAAAAAAATATATGGGACCATTTAAAATTATTTAATTTCATTAATATCATATAATTTCACATCTATAGAATTATTCCCATTATAAAATAACTTCCATAATTTTACAAAAGTGAACCAATCATTAATCCATGAAAACAAACACTCTTAGTATAATGAAATTCAACTTTATAACTCAGAAAAATGGCCATTAATGAACTTAATAAAATTATAATAAATCAAGTACATTCATAATAAGTTCTAAATTATTTAATTAATTAATCTAATTTTATTATCCAGAACATTATGTGCAAGTGTAGAACACATTCCGATATAATTTAAGAGATCTCTCTGAACCTCTATTTCCCTTTGTGTTAAACTTTCTATCTCTTTAACCAAATTTATATCTTAATTATTTTTATATAATTAAATTATATTATTTTTATATATCACAAAAATGTGTATATATCTCAATTCATCTTTATTTTATGAGTAAATAAATGTTTTAAAATGCTCCCTTCTCAATTCCCATCGATAAGCAAACTCAATTAAACGAAACTTCCCCATTTCAAACCCATTTTTAACTGTACTCTATAAAATATTTTTATCCAAAAATATTCTTATAAAATATATCATTTTATAATGAAAAACTATTTTTGTTCATTTATGATTTTATATAATAAATTATGCCTTTGTCCTCTTTAAAGACACATTATTATATTCCCTTAAACCTCACTGAAGTGGATCATTTATAAATTTTCCTAAACACTATTTTTCATATAATTACATAAATTGGAAAAAATTAGTCATGATTTATTTTTATTTTATGATTTTATAGAAATTATTTAATCCCTTCTTTCATGGTTACCATTATGACACACCCTATGGTTATGCCTTATGATATGATTATGAAACACATTTCATTCCATGGGCAACCCCTACGTTTATTTCTTATGTTTAATTATTCTTGTTGAATATATATGAATGAAAATGTTATGATGGGTGTGACTAGATAGAACTACAATGCATTGGGTAATGTTTTAGTCTCATGATAAATAATGTA
Source organism: Viscum album (assembly GCA_963277665.1). Classification (NCBI taxonomy): domain Eukaryota; kingdom Viridiplantae; phylum Streptophyta; class Magnoliopsida; order Santalales; family Viscaceae; genus Viscum; species Viscum album. Next base: position 167,427 of record CAUJRU010001242.1, on the reverse strand, counting down.
TGGTATTAGGTATTAAACCTAATCAATTTTGAGACTTTTTCCACCATGTGTTATAGTTTTGGCAGTTTGGTTTAAATCATGTTTATGTCATGTTATATGTTACATGAACATTCCAATACTGACATGATTATATTATTCCATGTTCTATATTTTATTATTCCATATGTTTATTCAAGATCCATTCCTTTTATGTTATCATGTTATCCCTTATAACTAATGTGATATGATTTATTCCCAAGTTTATTCTCTTACTAGGATTTTTAGATCACCCCTTTCATCTATGTATTTCCCCAGGTTATCTAATATAGTTATTAGAGCTAAAAGAGAGTTAGGATCTCATTATGTAGATTAATAAAATGTTTTTTATTTACGTTTCATGTTTTTAATTATGTACCTTTCCTTTTATATACACTGTAATTTTTTATCCTTGGTTTGTATTTCATGGATAATTAAGCTTAAAATCATGTAATAATATGTGTAAAAGGCTTAGGTTACTATAAATATAATATTACATATAAATAAAATGGAATTTACCTACTTTTTTATTTTATCATTAACTCCCTAAGGTTTAATTATTATAAAAACATGGTTAAATTCTATTTGGTGATTATATAAATCTTCCCCTATAAATATATGGAATTTTTGAAAGAAATTAATTAATCATGATCTTAGTTAAAACCAAAAATCAATTCCCAGTATTCTAATTAGTTGTGTTCATCTATATCAGGTCAAGCTAACTATTTCAATATTTTTTGGTCTTCCATGTTTATAACAAGTTTTTGATACTCCATTTTTATTGAATTAATGTTTTTAATTGCAATAGTAGATATTCTAGATTAGTTTTCTATGTTTTTATAATATAATTGGTTTTATTGTGTAATTATATAGGCAAGAGAAATGGAACTTTTAGGTAGTGTAATAAAGGATTCTCATCTTCCACAATAGTAAAATTATTATATTCTAAGCTTAATGAGGATAATAATATTATTAGGTCATAAAAAATAGTTTTTGGTTTTAAGAAAAAACAAATCCAATTTTTTTAAAAGAGTGATAATCTTAAGGAAGCCTCCCTAGAAACATTGTTAATTTGAATTTAGGCCTTGTTATGAGCATCAATCAATGAAATTTTTTATTCCGTAAGGAGTGTAGTAATAACACCCCTAATGTTTTCTCTTGAATAGCCTAATATCTAAGATTAATTTTCAATTTTATTTTATTTTTATTAATTTTCAACGTTCGAATGTTTTTTATATAAAAAATACGAATGAATCAATATTAGTATAAAAAATAAATAAATAAAAGAATTTAACATAGGGATAGAAAAGTGGCTGTAAACTAGTTTAGACATTTGGTTCTCATCTTCTTCATTTTGAAAATGTGTTTCCATTACATAAAAAAATTATACTTATAAGTATTTAACCATAAAACATACAAATAACATTGTTTGAATGTTTACAATAAAACCTGATTATGATTGTGAATTTATTCATATGAATGTGATCTAATTACTTATCAAATACTAAAAAATAAAATCAAATCCATAATAATATTAGCCTTAATTATTGATTAATACCATGAAGTTTAAATAGAAGAACAAAATAAAGTTACTTATAAAGAATAAATTCATACATAAGCTATAAAAAATTTACTAAATTTTTCGAATTGCATTAAATTATTGAAAGAAAAAAAAAATTGATCATCATTAATAGAATGATTCATTCATGAAAAATAACAACCAACATAAAAAAAGTGAAAAAATACAATAAAAGAGATTAAGATACAAAAATAAAAAATTATTGGCTTAGAACATATCACCATATGAATTCACTACCTCATTCCTCAAATGGTTTAACCTAACATAGCTAAAAAATTTGAGTACTCTATGTTCCTTATACAAAGCTCACAAAATATATCTAATAAAAAATTTCAATCATACACCGATTAAAAAATCTTAATCTAAAATGAACAATAAATGATTTAACAAACTCTTTAAAAAATTCCTCATGGTTACAGTCACCATAACATTCCTTTAGGAGACTCTATATAAAAAGTGGTACTATTCATCCTAACTTCATGTGAAACTCTAGTAACTTGAGATCATCCGCTTTAACTGAAGAGGTAATTTTATGTCATTCCATGTAAGCTACATGTTGGATTTTCCTAGATGAATTTATAGTCAAGTTCCAATTGGTCAATGCTTCAAAAAACTTGAAATCATTATATGTGAAATCATTGTAGGCATAAATCCTTCCTTTGAAACAACCTATTTTCCAAATGTTTATTTTTACGAATAATGTTAAAGGCCACTATAATTATTTTCAACTCAATATATATTCCCCAAATTTATATTTTATATTTTTTATTTTTTTATCATCCTTATCATTTTCTTAATAATAAGACTAAATATACACTTACTAATCCACACATTATCTCCTTTTATATAACAATAACCTCCATTTATTTTTTATATTAGTTTTAATTATATATTTTTTAACTCCATTATTTGTATTCTTCTTCCTAGTAATTATCCATCCCTCATTTCTTTTAGAATTCCTCATTATCTAATTATATGAATTTCATATCTCTATAACATATAATTATTCCATTCATTAGTAAACTCACTATCTTCCATGAAAAACTTTTATATACCACATTCAAGGCTAACAAATCACCAATTGTGATGTTTTAATCGAATTATGATTACATTGGTATCTCTAAATCATTAAATTTTGGACAAAAAACTCAAGATCTTCTTAATAATAATAATAATACACCAAAATTAATCAAATTAAACTTGAATTACATATGAAAAATTATCAAAAAAACCCATAAAAGTAACATTTATATCATTCTTAAGAACAAGTGCATTTAAACAAACATCTTACTCGCAACAAACTATAGATGTGTTTTCATGAACAATTATAAAAACATAAACTCCGTATAATAAATAAAATGGAAGAATTACCAAACCTACATAAAAATAATTATATCATCTTTACAATCAATTGATGTATGGATTCACTAGTTTTGTATACTTTTTTCATCTATAAATAACATAAATCTACTCATCCTTGTCAGAGTGAATTAACTTAGCTACAAATGTTTTTAGATCTAACATTAAATAGTTTTTAAAACATGTATTTCCATATTCTACTTCAATAAAACTCCCTTTTATATTATTATACACATCCTCACATCCTCACACCCCAAGATACCTATATCCATAAATTATTCAATTTTTAGTTGTGTCGTTCACATGGAATACTATATGTATACCTCAAATAGTTATTTTGTTACACTCAATAAATACCATTGTCTTTATCATTGGAAAACAAACTCTATATTGGGTGATTAACTCCTGGATCCAAAATATTTTGTTAAATCACTTTGAAACCTGTTCCATAATGAATAATCAGTATCACATAGCTTGTACCAACTTCAATTAACTCTAATATTAATCCATTTAACAATAAAACCACACCTGACTTAACTTCACTCATTGAAAACCATAAAAAGGATACATTTACTATACTAGTGTCCTTTGACAACCTAGATCATCCAACATTCAATTTCTCTCGTCTAACATATTTGATAAACATTAGTGAGTATCAATAATTAGAAAATATCTATATCTATTTTTAATTTTATTTCTTATTGATAGATCATCCAGTGAAGATTTGATAATTTCTTACATGATCTATTTTTAAATCAATTTATTAAAATAAAAATAGTTTGACTAATCTTATGATATATGTGAATCACTTAATAAAATCATGTTTACTCTTATCCAAGGCAAGATTCAACAAAAAAAATTCATATGTAAGTTCTAGATAAAACTTATATGACCAACTAGAAAATTAATTTCTTAAAAAACCAGTTTGTTTCATGGATGAATATATATAATATTACATAAAGGGTATAATGTAAAATTTATCCAAACATACCCCATACTTAAATTATTATACAATATTTATATATATTCTTATATAATGAAACATTATCATAAAAAATACATTCTAACATATATTAAATGAAATCACATATACAAGTATTATTGAAAATTATACATGAATTAAAGATAAACTTTGATAAAAGTAAAAAAAAAATATTTATCTTATTAATATGAAAGTTTTTATATTATTTATTAAAATCCACGAAAAATACATAAAAAACAAACACATGTAATTTAGAAATTTGAAAATAATAAAAGGGAAAATATTCTATTGAAAAAAAAGAAAATATATGGATACTTTGTGCTCAGTATTAGAATGTTAGGAGTGGAATATGATTTTTCAAGATCAGTTGATGAATATTTTCACTAATTAGGCTTAGTGACACATCTCAAGGATTAAAAATCATTATTTTAGATAGTTTATAGTGACATAAATACACCAAATCATGAATTTTATTTATTTATTTTGGTCTATTATTGTGTATTTTAACTTATTATGAATATTAAAGTGGGTGAAGAAATCTTGGAATTGAAGAACATTTAGAATGTAAATGTGGTGGAAATATTTTAAAGAAGAAGATTTAGAGAAGATTACCAGTGAGGATCCAAAGGACTTTTCGTGCCCATATTACTGGGACCTTCCCTATCTATTGAGTGTCTATTAGTGAGCATTAGAGACCTAGTGTCCCACCATAAGTCTAGTGGGGTCCACTATAATTCTTGTGAAAACACCAAACTCTAATTTAGGGAGGATATTTTAGTCTTTTTTATCCTTCATACCTATTTGAATGCACTAGTTTGCTCCCTTTTACTCCTATAGATAACATATCAAACTCCCCCTTCTCTACCATGGTTTTCTCTATTACTCTGAATTCTTGATAGAATAACTCACTTTTAGTTTCATCAATTATCTATTAGTAACTCTAGCCTATATTGGCTATACATTATTCATTTCTCTCTCTATATCCTTATGATTCATTCTAAATATTGAAATATTTTTTTTTTGTACTTTAGGTATTTTCATTTATTTAGGTTAAATCACTTGATGTTATTGTGTGAGAATGATTGTGCTACTATGAGGTAGGTGGTCCATAGATTTTTCTTTTTTTAAATGAGTAACATTCTCTAGCAGGTTATAGAATATTTAATGACCTCGGTAAGCCAATATATATGGAAGGGAGTTGAAAAAAGGGTAGGGTGATATTACAAAAAATCCTCTTAGGTGTTAATGTGTTAGATGATAGACTTATTGAGTATCTGGAGTTGAAATGGGACCATTTGATGATAACCTAGTTCCATTTATGTATTTATGGTCAGGTAAAATTTCAACCTATATTTATTATCATGAGTGGGATTGGGTTCAATGAAAAGACATTAATTTTACAGTTTTTATAGATTAGTTATGATTCCAACTTAATATATTGAGACATATGATTATGCAGAGTTGGATGTAATGCCAACTTTATGTTTTGGTTTATGTTTAACTAATGGTTGGATAATTTTCTAATATAGAGTTATAAGGATTCTAAATTTAATTTTTGTGATTGAATGATATTCCAATTAAATGCATTCATCGGTGAGATGTTAAAACATAACACTAAAACTGGATGAATAAGGTAGGGGTTTTCATATGGGTGGATTACTAACACTCGATGTAGAAACATGTATCACATTTTTGTTTGAATTTTTTTCAAATAAAAAATTTTATGCACCCACTTAAGATATATATATTTTGAGACACAATTATTGGAGGACTAATCAGTATATTTCTCATACCATAAAAATTCACCTTGGTTGGAGTGTAGAATTCATAGAATATGATGACGGTAAGGTTAATACTTGAATTTCATTGAATGAGATGGAGTTTTTGTCATGGATTTGATGATAGGATTGGGTAATTCCTTGAACCAAATTTTTATTCCTTTATTCTTTTTTTTATTTTGGATTATGTATTTTATATGGTTAACCTATTGGAACATATTTCATATGATATGTTACTTGTATTTTATTTATATTGGGTTTATGTTTTATCATTGAATGTGATGTTTTGATATAGTTGAATTTTAATTTTAATGTCTATATTATGATGTTATATTATGAATAATGGTTATTTGAACTATTATCTATGGTGACATAATATATAGTATGGTCTCCCTAGGATATCGATATACCCTCACCAATAGTCACTGAACTTTGATATAAAAGGAGGCATGATTGAGGTCATGTGATATTATTTTTGGTCGATTGGGAAAATAATGTTATTATTAGGTTTAAGTAATATATCTAATCGATTATTTTGATTACACAATATTAAAAATCAATAATTTGTCATATGGAACAATTGAGAGCCATATTTTTATTTTTTCATGTAACATATATGGAATGGAGTTTCATATAACATTTCCATTCCTATGTGTGACTAAAAATTAAATTTTTTAAATTTTTTAGGAAAATATCTAATAAAATATTTGATAAAAATTTTAGGAATTATTTTTGAAGTTCCCAGATATGGTTCAATTATTATGAGGGGTGCGAGGGGTGGGGGGGTGGGGGTGATCATTTATCCTTTTTTAGAAATTACTTTTTTAAAAAATTCATCCTCAATGATAATTTAAGATCTAGATCCACTTAATATTTGTCTCTATGCATTAATTAAATATTGTAGAAAGTAAATGGCATATGAATCAATTTTTTTACAAGGTATAGCCTTAAAATCCTAATTCTTGTTATGATTGGTTAGACACCCCAATATTATATTCTATACTATATATACATTTAGTTTCATTAAGAACCTTCTCAGTCCCACAAAAATAGAGACACACTATTTTTTGATTCTATATTCCTTGTAGAAACTAAAAATTTTTGTATCCTACTATAACATATTTCTCAAACACCAATGAACAATATCTACTTTAAGAATACGATTTCACCTCATCAAATGATCATATCATTTTCCGTATCACAGTCATAGACCTCCTATAGGTTTTCAAGAACAACTTTATGCAACTTGGTCTTGGTAAATTTGTAATCCCTCAGATCTATTAAAGGATTAGATCACTAGAATCTCTCAACTCAGTCTTCAAGGTTCTTGACTACTAATATGTGATCATAAGGACTTCATGAAAGTCTCACATATACACTTCTAAACATGTACAAAAAATAACTTCCAATTCAACTCATTAAATTTTCAGAGTGATCAACTTGATATTCTACTAAAGTACTTCAAGTTTTTTTATTCCTCAATAATCTAAATAAATGGAAGATATCACTTCCAATTAAAATCACACGATTTTTTATATATTAATATCCCATAGAATAAGTGTTGTTCAGAACACTTGATTAAGATTTCAGGAATCTCAAATAACATTACTCAACCATTATTCATGACAGTAAAAAAAATTCCTGGAATTCTATCACGTAAATCACTTCATGCAAGCATATTTCATGGTCTATATATAAATAATATTCACTGAGAAATATTCACAGAATTCAGGATCAATATATTATTCAAATATTAATGTTCAATCTATAGAAATTTCATATCTTTTCTTCACTATGCTTCATGAAAAACAAGAATGAATAACTGAATTAATATTAATTATTATTATATATTATTTAAAAATCTTTGAGAATCAAGTTTAGTTATATTCATGAAACATATGTTTAACATTGTAATATAAATTTCGTACACCTTTTTGGACCTTTTATGTTTGTAGTACACTCTTCATTCAAGATTAAAACATTGAGTGGGCTTTCCAATATTCATTGGATCACATTTCATGGTCTATTATTTATTTTTCTCTAATAGAGAATATTTGGTTTACACTTAATGGTACTCATTCTTGGGATGCATTCTTCATTCTAGTGTGGAATGTAACACCCCAAGCTTTTATAGTATGTCTCTTTTTAAATTTAACTTCTTTGATAGCTTACCATCATAAAAAATGATTTAAAAAGCATAATTTAATTACTATAATTATCTCCTAGACGTTGGTAATGGAGGGAATGAATGATATTAGATAAATTATGAAAATATATATTACACATGTTTCTAAAATTAATTAATTGGTTACCAATTAATTAAAAATTAAAACCAATTGAACACAATGGCTGTATTTTTATGCCCATAATGAAATTTTATATTAATAAAATAAATTATTCACTATTCTTGAAAGATATTAATGAAATTTATATATTATATATTCAATAAATAATTTTTACATTCATACAAAACATTTTTAGATGTTTAATATAAGAAAAAAAAATCAAATTTTATAGTTAAAAATTCTATATTTTTCTTAAACATCGTTTTCCGCCTTTTAATGGAGAAATTGTTTTAAATATAAATTTTGACACATTTATAAATTATATTTGATAAAAAAACTTATTTATGAATGTGTAATATCAAAATTTACCTTGGTTAATTTTTTGGTATTTTTTTGATATGTTTTATTTTTAATGAATAGTAATGTGACCTTTGGAATACCAATTTAACCTTTAGGAATAGTAATATAGAAATTATAAAAATAAAAAAACCTATTAAGTATAAATAAAATTTAAGAAATATTATAAATTTTAATATGAAATAATTATTTCATCGTATAAGTAAATAAATATTTTAGAAATTAGTAATTAAGTGTTGATATTTTAATAAAACATAATTGATTATTTTAAATTTTATAATTAATTTAATGATTTAAAAAAAATATATTCATAAAATGTATTCAAAACATAATATTTTATTTTATTATGATTAGAATAAAATTTTGTGATACCATAACTAATTTTTCAAAGTGTCATAAAAGCAGTTATAATTTTAAAATCTGTAATTTATTAATAAATGATTATTTTATTTAGAAATTAAAATTTTCATATTTATGAAAATATTTTCATAAAATATATTTCATTTTTTAATTATAAAATTCAAAAAATGGTTAAATTTATTTTTTGGAATTTTTAAAATAGTTGAATTTTTTGTGAATAGTAAAATACGGAAATTTATAGTATTTAACAAAAACATAAATTATTGATTCATACGTAATGAATGGATAATTTAATCCCATAATATAGAAATTTAATTCATTATTTTAATATATTTTGTGATAATACTCAAACTATTCATAGTCTTGAGCAAAAATAATAAACAAATGAATAAAATATTCAAAAAACTCCCCTCTCCTCCACTATAAATACAACCCCTCACCACCCCTTCTCCTTACACCTTCCAAGATTTAATCCTTGTCAAATTTCTACCCAATAATCTTCCCAAGATCCTCCCCCACATCCAGGAGCCTTTGGTATCAACAAAATATGAATACCAATCCCCTTAAGGTGGTTCTGAAGGAGGTGAATTCAAGAGGTAAAAAATCCTCTTTATTTTATTTTCTTTTATTTTGAATTTTTTTACTTTTTTATCCTTACCTCACCCACCTAATACAAATCGACATGATAAATAAATTATCATTTATATACTTTAATTATATATTTTTAATGGAATATCCATCATCAAACTCCATTATCCCCCTCTTTTATTCTATAAATGAAAACATCACCTCTCATGTGTCAGTTTACAGACAACATGGATGGTGCATTTTCATTTTACATTAACACCTTAAAGGCTAGTCATAAAAACATATTTATTGTTAAAAAAATTATAATATATGTAATAGATCCTATTTATGTTTCTATAAACATAATATATACATGATGTCAATTAAAACAAAACTAGTTTGTGATGATCGAAAAACCGCAAAAATAATCTAAACGATCATCACTAACATCTTATCAAATTATTCATCCTCACCAAAATAACCAAATGACTTATATAACCATTTAATATTCCAGGTGTTCATTAATAACATATAAATCAAATTCTGTATATATATTCCCATTTTACATGAACATCCATACTCATATACAAGAAAACCGATCCTGAAAACAAAGAGAACAATTACTCCCGAATGATAAATTTGTATCTTATAATTCATCAAAACGACCATAAATGAAATTAATAAAAATATAATATATTAAATAAATGAATAAAATGTTCTGAATTAATTAATTAATGAAATTAATTTGATTATCTAGGATAATAAGGTCAAGTGTATAATGCTTTGGAATATAAGGTAAGGGTTTCTTCCCGAACCTCTATTTTCAATTCGGGATACACATTCTATCTCTTTACACCAATTTAATTCTTCATTATTTTTATATAATTATTCAAAATTCTATGTATATGTTCTAAAATAATATATCTAGATCATTTCATCTTTATTTTAAAGATAAATACTTGTTTTACAAAGTTCACACTTCACTTCCTTCTGATAAGAAAACACGATTCACTACTACAAAATAGAGCTTTAAAAGTGCTGGAAATGGCCTTTATCAGTGATAGAGAAGCACTAAATACATGGGCGAGATTAAAATATCTAGTCTTTTATTAGTGATAAAAAATGATGATAAATGGGTACTTTATGATTGCATTTATAAGCGTTGATAAAGTACCACATTTTTCTGCGATTATATTTAGCGCTGATAATGGACCCATTTATTAGTGCTTATAGAAGTGCTGATAATGAGAATGTTTATCAGGTCTAATAGAAGTGTTGATAAATGTTACCTTAATTATCTCTTATAGAAGCACTAATAAAGGGTCATATTGTAGTGTGTTGTAACAACAAGCTGTAACACTAGAGAAATGTGCTGTTATAGCACATTATAGCACCAGAAACATAGTAGATATCGACAAAAACAAGTACCAATAAATAATTTAAATTAAATTAAAATTATAACCTAAATAAAAGATTAAACACTATATTATAAACAATTTAAATATTGGTTTATACAATTACATAAATAAAATTATTACATAAATTTAAAAACATCGATGTTCCTTTGTCTTTTAATCCTGACCCCGAATCATGCTATTTTTGAAAAAACCATCCATGATTGAGAAAAATAATACACCTGTATAAGGAAATGATTCTTATGTTGTTAATAATATAAAGAATTAAATTAACAAAAAGTGTTAATTTTACTAAAATTGATGTCAACTTTAAATAAAAAGATACACTTAGAGTCATAATGGTAACACCTTGTATTATATTGAGGTGTAGAAAATTATAGAATGTCCTAAACGACCTGTTTATCATTTTATTAAATTATGAAAATAATATGAATAAATTTTCTCTATTTTGAGTATGTTAGTTGTCTTTTTTACTAAAATGTCGTTTTAAACTAGAAATACACACATTGACTCATTATAATCACATGGTGTATTGGTTTTACATGAAACTAATTCCTACACATAAAAAATGGCTTATGAATCTTTTTCCTAAATTATCATGAAAATCCTATAGCGTTTGATCGGTTTTCAGTGAGTGACAGGTTTTGAACTAAAATGTCAATTTTAAACTGATAACAGACACTTTGAGTCACACCTGGTACATCGTGTATCGGATTAAGGTGATGATGTTTACTACATTTCCAAAATGACTTATGTATCATTTCCAAAAATTATCAGAAAAATATGAATTCATTTTCTCAGTTTTGAGTCGGTCAGTTGTCCATTTTACTAAAATTGATGTCAATTTTAAATAAAAATATGCACTTGGAGTCGTACCGGTCATACCATGCATCTAATTGAGGTTATGATGATTCCTACACATCTGAAATGACTTATGGATCATTTTCATAAATTATCAACACTATCCAAAATATATTTTCTCAATTTTGAGTAGGCCAGTTGTCTTTTTTATGTGAATGTCATTCTAAATTGGAAACATGCACTTCGACCCATTCTAATCAAATTTTGGATCCTTTTGGGAAGATAAAATACCTACACATAAAAAATTAATTATGTATTGTTTTAATAAATTATCAAGAAAACCTGGTCATGTTTGATCATTTTTTAGCGAGGGACACTTTTTGAACTAAAATGCCGATTTTAAACTAACAACGAAGACTTTGAGTCATTACGTGCACATCATGTATTAGATTGAAGTTCGATGATAGAGATAATATTATAATAATTATATAGATGTTTTTTAATTATTTAATACCAACCAATTAATCAATTTTAATGTATTTTCATAATTTCAATATTTTTGGTCAGTTTTGAGCAAAAATATGAAAATTTGTTAATTTTTTAAATTTTGCAATTTTTTGTTTCTTCTATTTTTTCAGAATAAAATATAAGGTTTTGATCTAATTTGAGTGATTTGTTTTTTATTATCCCATGGTTTATTGGATAAAATTTATTCTTTTGGACTGAGAGACATTTTGAACTCCCACAAGCCCAAAAAAATCAATCAATGTGAAAACTTATTTTGGTCGGTAGGATGGAACCTACCTCCTAAAACGAGGAATATCTCATTCTGTTAACCTCTGGATTAAGTGATTATCTGTGGGTTAAAAATTTAACTCAAAGGGTCATATTCATATTAAAGATTATGGATAAATTATTTCATTAAGGCGTCTATTGAATGAGTCAAATTAGGGTAGGTGGAATAGTAATCAGTGACAAGAAAAGGTTGTATTTTTTTTATGTGGCCATAAATTATTGTAAAAATGATAAAAGGAATTGAAATTTCGAGGTTATATATCCAAATAAATATTGAACATCTTATAAGAAGGGTCCTTGGTATTTTTCAGCCATATATTGGGTAGAATAGAAGCGAACTTCTAGAGAATATATTCTGGAGGAATTTTTTTATTCTTCTTTTCCCTATTTTCATTATTTTTAGTACTGTAATATATTATTTTTTTCTATTATTCATGTATTATATTAACATAGAGGGGTAATAATCTGAGTTATTTGGTAAGAATTGGTTTTCTCATTTTTAATGTTGGAATTCACGCACTTAATGGTTTTAAATATTTTATATCTTATGTGAAGTTGGAATAAAATTATAATAACGGTTTTTATTATCCTTTGTGATCATATTTGATTTTAAATTCCATTTTTATTATTACTTTGGTAAATGATCATTATCTACCTACTTCAGGTTCTGGTATATATAAGATGGAATAAATTAGGTATTAGTGGTGAAGTACTCGACGATCATCATTACGTGTGGCAGAGGTAGTGAATATTATTGATTATTTAGGATAAACAAGGCCCGATCGGGAATTGCCTATGTCAATTGAGGTTAATCTCTATAACTATTTTTCACAAAGAAATAATATTATAACAAAATAATATCTTGGTATGATTTATTCTCTCCATCACTATTGACCAAGGGAGTGAGAGGAATCAATCATGGAATATCACTTTAACTGGATAAGTAGAAGAGGATTCGATAAATTGGAACCATGATAACATTGAAATATGAAATCTAAAACTAAAATGATCCCCCATTCAGAGCACTATTTTCAATAATTTACATTGTCAAATTTATTTTAATATTTTTTATTGATTTATTTTGTTCTCTTACTTTAGCTTGTTTTCTAAATCAATGAATTTCAAAAACAACGACCACTTCATTTGGTAAATTTAAGGTTATAACATGATTGTTCAGGGCTTATATCTAGAAAAAAACTTGGTTAACTACTTACATTACATTTTAACTTAGTAAATGATTATTTTTTCAACAACCCAAAATAGCCACATGTCAAACTTGGCATCATTACCGGGAAATTCAAATAGTCTAATTATCACATTTCATAAATAATTGTCTATTCATTTATTAAAAAAAATAAAAAAATCATGATTTAGGAAAAATGAAATTATTCTTCAGGGATTGATAACTATTTGGTGAAAGGATAAATTGTATATAATGATGAGATGGACCTATTACAAAATTTTAATAAATTCACTATTTTGTCCAAGCGAATTTTCAACATCCTGGTTATAGGTCTCTCTTTTCAAGAACTTTTAGACATGGTTAATCAAGTCAAAAATGATTATCAAAGATTGGAGTATGAGGAGGAAGTTCCATTGGATAAGGGAACTCAACCTAAACTACAATCCAAACTAGTGGTGGAAGTGATTTCCCCACTCGTCTTTCAAATAGAGGATCCTAAATACGTACATTTGTTGAGTGAAATTCAACTCCAAGAGGAACTTTCCACTAAAGAAGAAATTCAATCCAAAAAATTCAAAGAGGTGATATTTTATTGAAATTATTTTCTTAAAATTTTATTGAATCCTATTTGAGTATCAGCTACCCTTTTTTTAATTTTTATATTCAGACAACACTTGTATTTCCTTGGTGGATAAGGAATAAAAATAAGTTTCACATGAAGAGGAACATATGGAACTCCTTGAACATGTTGAAATCTTATTATTGGGAGTACATGAAGAGATCCAAGTAGATTGTCTTGAGGAAAAAGTGACACAAGATTATTACTATGAAACAGAATAATTTTATATTGATTCTTCATGTTTAAATTTAATTCAAATAGAATTATTCCATGACTTTCCATTTGACCATTATTTTGATGCAGCATACCTTGATAAACTGCTAGATAATGAATAAGAAGTTGTGATAGTGGAAAATAAGAAATATGAGGACTCATTCATTGTCCTACCCCCACAATTAATGTTTTGTCTCATTCCCATGGGGATGTATTTGATGTATTATATCCATGGAGTCATCAACAAAAATGAATAAGTGCATGCTGGGAAGAATATTTTTTGTTGGTTCACGAGAAAGAAACTTCACCCACCATCTGATTTGGGATAACCAACCAAAACATCCCATCCAGAGGAAGTCAAAACCTAGGGAACAGTTGGGGTATTGAACCATGATCTATCCTTATTTTCTCACACTATTTTGATTTTATTTTCTAATAACAGATTTCTAATTTTATTTTCTCTACTTTTGGTTGAAGGTTTTCTTATGTGCCTCACATAGGAGTTTGAATAAATGTTGTAATACAAATAAGTTTGGTTTCACTACTCTATAACACTTTATTGATTGTTGTGATTTAATTAATTAATGTTAAACCTATTGAAATGCATTTTGTACACTACACCATTTAAGTGTGTGTGTGGGGGGGGGTACCTTTATAGTTTAGGAATTATTTTTTCTTCTAATTTTTATTTGTGTTTTTCAAATTGTTGTGTGTTTATAAAACATTGGATATGAAATGATTATCATCACCATTTTTATATCCCATTTAAATGAGTGAAAAAATTTATCATGTGAAAAGGAGATTAAATGAATGCTAAAAATGACAAGGTTTTTTCAAGTTTAAATCTTTGGTAATTTCATGAAAAGTAATCTAATTTTGGAATCCCATTCCATATCTCATTTTCTTTATCATTTAAATCACTTTCCCATGAGGCTTCTGAACCATTTTTGTCCTATTAGTTTCATTCACCTCACTTCTTGAAAGAACCAGACTATGATTTCTTTAACCAAAATTTAATTTATTTTTGTCAAAACTTGGGAGTTTATGGTACTTGTGTTTTAAATGATTAAGTCATTTATTTTGTTTTAAACCCTTATTTTCAAAATAATCCTATTCATAATGGATTAACTTATACATTTAATCCATGTATCCAATGTAATACAGGAACATTTTGTTAGGGTAGCCACATTACAAGTCAATATTTCCTATACAACCTTCTATTGAAGTGAAATATCATAACATAATTGAACTTAAGATTGGGAGAATTTGTCTTGTATTGTGAAACCTAATTTGAAGATACATTGGGTGGAAAATAAAATTTTAAAGATATGATTTTTCAACTAAAAAAAATCATTCCTTTGAAATCTGCGCCTTTCTAGATATTTCATGGTAAAACATGTTGTGCCTTTATGTAGCTTCAAATGGAGAAAAAATGTTGTGTCTATCTGAAGTTTTCAAGAAAAATTATGTATGGTAGAATTGAAATTTTTTCTGATGAAATGATGAATGGTGTACAATTTCATTGATCTCTCAGGATAATGGAGCCGAGTTTCTCTTAAGGGGAGTAAATAGGAGACCATACTAGAGTGAAAATTAGAATCATGAAATGTTTTGTCAAAAAGAGTTAATCCCTCCTCATTCGACCTCAGATTGTTTCACATAAAAATCCTACCAACTGAAATCTATAGAACAAACATTATTGTTCCACATGATATGTACATTTCATTGACATAAATTGGGTGGATATGTTGGAATTTATCAAGATTATGATGACCCTTTCATGAGTTTGGATGAGAAATATGTTTTTGAAAATTGACATTTGAGTGATAAGAGAAATTTAAAGTGATGTAATTGTTTTGTGTGCATGGGAGGAGAAATGAAGTCAAAATATATTGAATTATATGTATGGAGGAATTGAGAAATATTTTTTGATGAGGTATGATATCTTTTGTTTCTTGGTGATAAATTAGTAGACATCATGGATTTGTGTTTTAAATTTTCTTTGATTTAATTTTGATATTTACTTTTCTTGGAGTTTAAGTGCTTCTTGCGGGAGAATTGATAGAGATAATATTTTCATAATTCTAAGTATTATATTTAATTGTTTAAACCCTACCAATTAATCACTTTGATATGATTTTCATCATTTTACTAATTCAGGTGAGTTTTGAGGTAAAATGTGAAAATTGGTTAATTCTATAAATTTTGATGTTTTTTTGTTGCTTCATTTTTTTGAGTATAAAATATACTGTTTTGATCTAATTTTATTGATTCATTTTTTATGATTCCACAGTTCATGGGATAGAAATTATTCTTCTCAACTCATAGCCCAATCAAACTCTCACAAGCCCAAATAAATCGATTAATGCAAAAACTTATTCTAGTTAGTATAATGGAACCTACCGTATTAAATGAGGAATATCTCAGAATACTGACATAAAAATTAGGCTATTCTAGATGGTTTGTAAATATAAATCAAATTTTAAGATTCACATTAAATTACATAGATAATTTCTTTCATTAAGGAATCTATTGAATGAGTCAAAGTGGGGTAGGATGAATAGTAATTGACGACATGAAAAGGTCATCTTTTTTTAAACCGACATAACTATTATAAGAATTCTAAAAATATTTTCATTTTCTAGGGTATATATACAACTCAATAATAAATATTTTATAATAAGGACCATGGAATTTTTCATCCATCTAGTGGGAAGAATAGAAGTTAACTTCTAGAGGATAAATTTTGGAAGAAATTTTTTCTTCCCTTCTTTTTCCCTCTTTTCTTTATTTTTAGTTTTTATTCTTCCCCATTATCCATCGATTACCTTAACATGGAGGGGTAATCGTTTGAGTGATTATGGAAGGAGAGGTTTTCCCTTTTGAAATTTTTTAGTTCATGCACTTATTGGTTTGAAATATTTTCTCTCTTATGAAAAGTTGGTTTCAAATTATAATCATGATTTTTATTAACGTATGCCATAATATTTGATATTATATTATATTATTATTATTTATTTGGTAAAATATCATTATATCCATCCACTAGGTTCTGATCTATATACGATTGAATAGATTATGACTTAGTGGTGAAGTACTTAATGATTGTTAGTACGTGTGGCATGGGTAGTGAATATTCTTGATTGTTTGGGATAAATAAGACCTGATTGGGAATTATCTAAGTCAATTGAGTGTATTTTCTACAACTATTCCACACAAAGGAATGAGATTATACCAAATTAATTTCTTTTTATGGTTTACTCTCACAATCACAATTGAACAAGGGAGTGAGAGTAATATTTCGTGGAATCTCACTTTAATCGGTTTAGTGTAAGAGTATTGGATAAATTAGAACTATGATAATAAAAAAACTAGAAAAATGAACTTGAACTCATCATTTAATTCATTTCACTATTTTCAATCATGCACTTTTTCAAATTGATTTTAATATTTTTTATTAATTTTTATTTTTTTTACTTTATTTTGTTCTCTAAATCAATGAATTTCAAAAATAACCACCACTTCATTCTCTAATTTTAATGCGATGGCTTGATTTTTGTGTGCTCATATCTGGAAAAAACCTAGTTTAACCACTTTACTACATTTTATCTTAGGAAATAATTGTTTTTTCCACACCCCATGATAAGAGCATGTCATTTTTATGATTCCTACATGTAACGAATGACTTATGGATTATTTCTATATAGTATAAAACAATCTGAAGGTGTTGACACTGTTTTGAGTAGACAAGTTGTCCATTTTACTAAAATTGATGTTAATTTTAAATAAAAAGATCCACTTGGAGTCATACCAGTCACACCGTGTGTTAAATTTAGGTGAATATGGTTCCTACATGTCCCCAATGGCTTATGGATAATTTTACTAAACTATCAAAACAATAAAAATGTGTTTTCTTGGTTTTGAGTATGTAACTTTTCCTTTTTACTAAAATGTCATTTTAAAAATTATAACACACAGTTTGAATCACACCGATCACATAATGTATCAGTTTGATCTGAGACTGATTTTTACATCTCAAAAATGACTTTTGAATCGATGGTGTAAATTATCAAGAAAATCTAAGTAGATTTTCTCAGGTTTTAGTGAGTGAAACTTTTTGAACTGAAATGTTGATTTTAAAATGATAACAAACACAATGAATCATACCAGGCCCATCATGTATTGTATTGAGGCGAGGATGATTCTTCTACATAAGCAATGACATATGGATCATTTTCCAAAAGTTTCTAAATAATATAAATGTGTTTTCTCAGTTTGGAGTAGTTCATTTGTCATTTTTACAAAAATTGATGTCAATTTTTAATAAAGAGACACACTTGGATTCATATCGATCACACCGTGCATTAGATTGAGGTTCAGATAATTCCTTCACATCTCAAATGACATAATTATCATTTTACTAAAGTATCAAAACAATATGAATGTGTTTGTTCAGTTTTGATTAGGTCATTTCTCATTTTCACTAAAATTAATGTCAATTTTAAATAAAGATCCACTTAGAGTCATACCGGTCACAGCGTCCATCAGATTAAGGTGATGATTATTTCTACACATCCCAAATGACTTAGGGATCATTTTCCTAAAGTATCAAAGAAATATGAATGTGTTTTATTGGTTTTGAGTATGTCATTTTTCTTTTTTAATAAAATGCCATTTTAAACTTGAAACATGCACATGGACTCATACAGATCATATTGTGTATTGGTTTGATGTGAGACTTATTTCTACATGTCTAAAATTATTTTTAAATCAATTTTTTAAATTAATAGGAAAATCAGAGAATTTGTTTATCAGTTTTTAGTGAGTGACTCTTTTTAAATAAAAATGTCTATTTTAAACTAAGAATGGGTACATTGAGTCATACCAAGCACAATATTGTATTGTATTAAGGTGTG
The DNA here is from genome assembly GCA_963277665.1 of Viscum album. NCBI lineage: Eukaryota > Viridiplantae > Streptophyta > Magnoliopsida > Santalales > Viscaceae > Viscum > Viscum album. The sequence continues at coordinate 148,203 of CAUJRU010001242.1, read as the reverse complement.
GATTATTTATACACATCCAAAATGAATTATGGTTTGTTTTATTAATGTATAAAAACAATATAACTATGTTTTATCAGTTTTTATTTTGTCATCTGTCTTTTTTACTAATATTATTGTCAATTTTAAATAGAATAAAGTACTTGGAGTCATATTGGTCACATCGTTTGTAGGATTTGGGTACGAATGATTCCTACACAATCTAAAGTCTCAATGAAATACTAACTATAAATGTTACCATGATTTTTATTGAATTTATTTTCAAATGAAAAAAACTGCATATTGACATTATAGTCTTGGACAAAACTACTTTCTCATTATTGAAAGCTATAAGAGTAGAGGAAGCTCAAGTTCCCATTATATAATGGGAAGTCACTGTAATTGAAACATGATATTTCTATACTCTTCAGGATTTAAACGAGAAATGTTTTTAATATAATAACATTGATTCAATATATAATTTTGGTAGGTTGACAAAGAAAGGAAATAGAAAGCCTAATAATATTGGTAGAAAATAAAATTTTATCTCTTTTCTGTCATGTTTCAGATAGTTGAAAAATATGACTTCCAAAAATATTTAAGAAAAAACCAAATAAGTATTTGAAAAAAATCAAAAGGAAATTAAGTTAAAAATAACAGATAAAATGATGACAAAATTAATTAAATCCATAGTTGGAATTCACCTTTTTATGATGGTTTTATGCTTTCTTGATTTATTCCTTTTTTTATTATCTCAGTTGTAGGCTCAAATTTTAATCTCTCTTGAGTATGAACAACTTTGAACAAACCATCTCAACTAAAAAAAGAATCCACCTATACAGGTAAACAATTATTATATGAGTAATACTATAAATAAATAAAACATAAATATTTAATAATACATTAATTCTATGGACATTGATTTTACTTTATAAAAATAAATATTACCTCTGTGATTTAGCATTAGAGGGAACTTGATGGAAATTGATAAATGTGAACACCATTGGGGTGAAAGGTTTTGGGGGAGAATAAGCTGGATGGAGTTTTGGTGTAGAAAGGTATGAAAGATGAACAGATCACCCCAACTAAAACAAAAGAATCCACCTATATAAGAAAAAAATTATTATGTGAATAATACTTAAAATAACTAAACATTAATACGAAATAATAGATTAATCCTATTGAAAATTACTTTACTATGTAAACACCAAGCATACCCATGTGATTGTGTAGAGACAACATCATTGCTCTTCCTGTAAAGGCATGATAGATAGAAATAAATCATCTAAAATAAATGAAGTCTATAAGGAATAATGAAAATTAAATCAATGTTATATAATATATATTTTTTAAAATAAAAAAATTATATAATAACATTACCTTTACATATTTCCAAAGGGTTTCCTTCATTATAGTTTGTTCTTCTGAGGGATTTTTAACATCATCATGTACAGATGGAATTGTCTACATGAGTAGTCAAACATTTAATTTAGATTATTTTAATATAGTAGAGAACATATAATTTATGAGTAAAAACATAGTATATTAAAAAACAATTTTACATTCTCATTGAAATCTATTTCTTTTTTAAATGTTTCTAGGATTTTGTTCCTCTATCAAGAATCCAAATACCCTCTTTGTGGCCCCCTCTAACATTGAAGGCATTTTCTATACTAGGACCAGCATGAACTGATTATTATCTCCAAATTAAATGGTTATCCTGGTTTGAATTTTCATCAAAAACAACATTTGTTTTAGTTGCCAATATGAAAATTGACCAATTATTGTTGGATGAATCTGAGACATAAAATACTTGCACTTCTTGTGACGCCATTATGAACAGATCTCATTTTCCCCATTATATATTGAAATTCTCCTTCATAAACCCCATTTTATCAACTTTAACTTCACTTATATTGTTAACACATTTGTAACAGAAAACCAGCTCTTGAAATTTGGTATAATACATCTTGTATATCTATTAAATAATTATAAAATAAGACATATTTTCACAAATTGGATTTCTATCCTTGGAACTAGATATGTGCATCACTTTAGCATCAGGAATAACATAACTTTTTTTCATTATACTATATTCATCGTGTTCATTTTTATAGAATGTATAACCATTGATTACCAAACCAATATAACATTTAACATTTTAATTCTTCCTTGGTTATCCATTTAAGTAATTTGAAAATTAAATTCATATTTTCAGATAACTCATTATAACTTCGATCTTAGAACCAACCTATAAACTATTGATTATGTGCATTTGATATCCATCCTTTAGTTGTTGATGGATTAAAATATCTATTGATTTTATTATGGGATTCAATGTATGGATCAACATCTTCACTATTATGTAAAATGTAAAAGTGTGATTGCTCCAACTCTATCAAGGTAACTATAACAACAACTCTTCCAAAAATCCTTTCACCCATATGGCGTTCTCTGTTATGAGACTTTGGGAGATCGATGCTGCCAATATCTGATATGTAATGGGTACATAATTCAATATATTTTTCAACAATATATCATTCTGCAATACAAACTTCTGGACAACTTCTATTCATGACATACCCTTTCCAAATCATCAAATATAGTTCAATGGGGTACGTCTATATATAATGGATATGACCACATTGTTGAACCTCTTTAACCAAGTAAACCATCATATAGACCATTATATCAAAGAATGATGGTGGGAAGAAAATATCTAATTCACATAATATGACTGAAACATCCTTATTCATGATGGGATACTTTTCTTGGTCTATTACTTTATTGTATATAGATTTCAAAAAATAAGCATAGTATGGTTAATAAATGTTGTACATTTTAAGGAAAAATGCAATGAAAAGAAACATACATTAAATCTTGCATAAAAAATGATAGTTGTGTGATTTTATTCTGTGTGACTTCAAATTAATCATTGAAATTACATTCTTAATATTTGATGAATACCCCTGATGGACTTTTACACTATTAAGGAAAAGGAAAAATTGTAATTTTTCATTTCTGGATAGAGTGTAAGCTTCTAAAGGATGAAAATTCCACCTTTTACAATTCACTTATGCTAACTCTTAACTTATCCCCATTTCAATTGAGTCCATCTTAGCCTTGATACCATCATCTATTTTTCCAAGAACATTTATCAATGTGCCAATAACACTATAAAATACATTGTTTTATTCATACATGACATTAAGAAAATGTCATACATATAAACAATTCAAATATGGTAATTCAAAGAAAATTGATATTTTTTTCCAACATGATTTTTTAAGGATTTTTAAAAATGGTTTACCAAAAAACGTGTCAATATCTTTTACAATATTATATTTCTGGTTTCCTGTTACTAGAGATAGTTGTGTACCTTTTTTGATATTACCATAAAATATTGTCATCTAGGATCAGTATTTATGGCATTGAGGTAAAATCTTATGTTTTCCTAAAAACACATTCTTTTAGGAAAGTTTCAACTGAACAGAGTATGTGACTTTTTCACAAATGGGACTCACTAACATTGCTTTAATATTATATCTTGATAAATTTTCTTAATTAAGAAAGTAATTTGGCATCCCATATAACATGACTCTTAATGTGAAATATTCACTTCTATGAGCATCATAAATTTTAACACCTTTATCCCAAATGAATTTTAGATATTCAGTCAATGGAGATAAATAGACAAAAATAACATTACCAGGTTGCTTTGGTCCATATATAAGCAGAGAAAACATAATGTATTTATACTTCATTCATAACCATGGTGGAAAGTTATAATTTACGAACATGATGGTAAATGTACTGTGAGTATTACTCTATACACTAAAAGGGTTTATTCCATCTATAGATAACTTAAGATGAAAGTTTCTCATCTCATTTCTAAATTCAGGATACTCGTAATCAATTTTCTTCCACTGAGGAGAATCTACTGGATGATGTAGGTTCCCATATTTAATTATTGTTTATGCATGAATTTCCAGTTTTCACATGGTTTCCTAACATCCATATTGTATTCTAAACCGTGTTATGATAGAAAAGTACCATACATAATTCAAAGAAATTGATTCTTTTTTCTTATATTGATATGAACCACATTTAAGGCATTTTATGAGTTATTCCTTTTCCTTGTGAAACAATATGCACTCATTTGGACGAGCATGTATTTTTTAGAGATCATTCCCATTGAATATAACATTCACTTAGAATCATATGTTCAACATGGTAGTTCATTTTCTTCTAGTATCATATCATTCAGAAGACCATGTATTTCTATAAAGCTGGTGTCACTCCCTCTGCTACTAGCTTTCAAATTATATAATTTCAATATAGCTGAAAATCTTGCATACTTAGTGAAAATGATATACAATGGTTTCTTGGCACAACTATTTAACTCCTTAAACAACTTTGTAAAATCATGTAAGTCATCTTCAATTTCCATTTTCATTTCTTCCATAAAATCTCCATCATTATATACACTGGTATTCATATCAAATGATCTATAACATTCAATATCATCCCAATCATTGTCCACATTTAGTATTTCCCCATGTTTATTACAATACTTATAACTTTGATATATTACATAACAAATCAGATGCTCTTACAACTCTTCTAGACTAATTTTTCTTGAATAAAAACTACATAAACACATATAGAGGATTTGAGAAGGGTCGTATGCATGCTCTCTTGAAAACATGATGAACTCTTTAACTCCATCAACATACTCATTTTTCAAACAATTAGAGTACATCAATTTTCAATTCATATCCATCCTATTGGGTTTATAATATATTAATATTTTATAAAAAAATAAATAAATATACATAAGATATTCATTATCAAAGGTGAAAGTTATAGACAATTATAATATGGGAAACTCAACATTTGATTATTTCAAAGAATTTTTGTATATTGAATAAAATGGGTAACTGAATATATGAAAATAATTACTCCAATATGAAATGTGTTTTACTATGAATTCATTCAAAGGTGAATGTTATAGAAAATCATCATCCTCGTCAATTCATCTCCCAAAAATTTATCATTTCATTTTTTTGTTTGACACACATCCTCCATCTCTTATGGATATGAACCTATAGTTCTGAAAATACTCTAAGAAATAGTCATGCATGGGATTACTAATGCTAATATTACTATAAGAAACATAAAAGATATGGGGGATGATATTCGAGGAAAAAATTTCAAAAATAACTATTTGGGAGATGATGTTGATGAAGATGAACATTTTCTATAAAAGAGATGGGGCATGAGCCTCATGAAATAAATTTCAATAATTACTATTGCTTGAAACACTTAAATTCTTTCTTAAATCCCCTAAACCAATTAAAATATAATATAGGTAATTAAGGAGTAATAAGAAACCAAAATATTATAAACAAGAATAATAAATTCCCATTAAATCATCAAGAAGATATAAAAATGAATTAATAAAACATTTTATAAAATAAAGAGTTATTTCATATACCTGGATAGTAATCAGATATTCTTAGGGGTTTAACTAATACATATATACCCAAAATAATGAATACCTAAAAATAATTTCAATTATATTGAATTTGATAGCTTCCATTCTATTTTTTGGAATAAGTTATATAGAAACCTAAGGAATTATTACATTTAAAATTAATGGTCTATAAAATATTTGCAAACATTTCAAGACTCTTTGGATGTCATATCACCACACCGACCCATCCCAAGTATTATCGGGAGGTCATCACATCAAATGTACCCATATAAAGGATTCTAGGGAGGATATCTAGTACATATTGACCCATCCATGAGATTATAGGGAGGTCCATAAAGAAGTTGGAATAAAGAAATAATACACATCGACTAGATATATCACAAAGGAGAAAAACACTCCAACCCTTGGAACATCTATCCCATACACACTAGCCACTACCAAAATGGAACGACTCCCATCAGGTCACATTATCAATGTGGAATACCTATACTTCACTCGGAAATCTATGTGGAATTAGAAAATTAAAAGATCTATAAAACATCACCCCCATATAAAGTTTGTACCACACTAATATAAAAATTACTATTCAGTTTCATATTCCAAGAAGTAGTCTCTTAAGCTACCCAACAACCATCATGGAAATTCATACAGAAAAAATTCTATAAACTATGTAAAATGGGATGATAATTCTACCATATAGTTAATTACACTATTCATCCAATGAAAATAAAGCATGATTCATCCAAATAGTCACCTAAATAGAAGAGTACCTCACAAATCCCCTATATTAGTTCACAAATGCAATTGAGAAGGAAGGAGATTCTTGTGTGGTATGGGAGAGATGATGTTAAGTCTCAAAATATAAAATTTTCTCACTCTAAAAATTCCAAGCATCAAAATGGATGATCTCCATGGCCAAATCTCCAAAATGGCTAACTCACCAAACTGAAAGTTGGAAAACAGTGTCCACCCTGGCTATATCCATTGATGTTTTACACCCGGAGTTCCCCTAGAGAAAGTAGAGAAAGACTTATATTTGAGAAAAAGTAGAGAAAGGCTTATGTTCGAGCCTCAGATTCCTTTTGTTTAAGACTTGATTATTTCCTTGATTCAATCTTTGATTCAACAAGGTGGAGTGACGTCAATGGGTGGATTCCATGTAAATATTATGATATCACGACGGGTTCACACTCGATCTGGGTTTTTCAAACAGTTTGAGACACTTTTATCTACGCTTCCAAAAAAGAGCTGATAAAAATTCCTTTTATGAGTGCTTAAGTTATAAGTACTGATAAAAGGCATCTTTATAACCACTAAAAAAACACTGATATAATCTATCTTTATCAGCGCTAAAATAACACTGATAAACAATCCTTATATGAGCACTTATTACTTAAGCTCTAATAAAGGACTTATAATTTCAATTATAAATAATCTTTTTAAATATTTATATATTTAACAAATAAATATAAATATAAATATAGTAAATATATTATTTATTTAAATATATTTATTAAAATTTTATAATTATTTAAATATACAATTATTTATTTATAATTACATATATTTTTAAAAAATAATATTTATATGACTATATATATTTATATACTTATAAATATAATTAACATATATATATATATATAAATATAAATATAGAAAATATATTAATCATTTTAATAAATCTATTAAAAAATTAATAATTATTGAAATATATAAAACCTTTTATTTATAATTATATAAATAATTTTAAAAAACTATTTATTTATTTATAATTATAAATATAAAATTGTATAAATATAGTAAATGAACATTTACATATATATATATATATATATATATATTTATAAATATTTTTTACAAATATATTTTTTAACATTGTTAATGAATATTTAATTTGTAGTGCACGCATGTTAAAAATGAGTGAAATTGAATAAATTAGAAATATGTACTCTAAAAAAATTTAAAAAATGGATATGTTTTGTGTGTGTGCGTTGTATATAAAAATTCATTATATATATATATATATAATTAGTATAACACACATTTGATCTATGTTAAATTGAAAAATCAAATGACATTCAATTATGTCCATTACTCTATGAAATTAGTTAGTATTTTTAATTCATATTAGATTTTAATTATAAAACATTATTCACTAAATATATGACTATTTAATATAAAGTGCATAAATATTTTTTAATATATAATTAATATTTATATACATTGATATATATATATTTAATATATACTATTTATTAACATGATCAATAATTATCTAATTAATAAAATGTTTATATATTTCTCAATTAACATAATTTAATTTTTATTTTTTTAATTTTTATTTTTCATATATCTATTATTTAATACATAATATTTATTAGTATTTATAACTTATATATAGTAAAATTAGTTATTTCATTTTTATCAATAATTATTTAATTAACAAAATTTTCAATATTTTTAATAAAATAATTTTTCAATTTTTATTTATTTCATTATTTAGTTATATTTATTTAGACCTTTATCATTACTAAAAAGATTTGTTAAAATATCCATTTATGAGTGCTAAAAATATAGCACTAATAAAGATTACATTTTATTAAAGCTAAAAAAGTTACTGATAAAACGTAAAATTTAATAGCTTTTTTTATCACTAATAATGATTCCATTTATGAGTGGTTTTTTAGTGCTGATAAATTCTAGAAATTTTAAAAGCCTATTTTGTAGTAGTGATTAAAAGGAACGTCTTGATTCTTTATAGATTTTCAAGTACCATCCATAATATATTTTAAGAGACCGTTATTTTTATAAAATCACAAATTTTTTCATGAAAAACTATATTTGTTCATTACTGGTTTTATACATACAATTATGACAAATAAAAATGACTTTTCTGAAATAAATCTACTTTGAAAAGTAAAAGGTGAATTTCTCTCAAGAATTCTTCGATGATTTTATTAGAATGTTTTCCACTATTTCAAAACCTTTGTTGAATTTTATGATTTATTGATTTTGATCTCTTATGACTATCATCACCATATTTTATTAAATTCTTTATAATTAGTTTAACTATAGATGTGTAATCTTGATACCATTCTCCATACTACTAAGAATGGTTATTGATAATGTTTATATACTTGGGAATGTTATTTACATTTATTATGCATATGTTTTTTTATGTTTAACCCCATTCATATAAGGACTGCATCAGACATAGTAAGTGATGGGTGGGGTCCTCTATAACCCCTTGATGCAACGGTAGGTCTCATGAGACAAAACAGAAAAGGATTTTTTTTGAGCCCTTACATACTTCTTTTTGAGGTGTCCTGGCTGAGGCCTTGATGGTATGTTTATGATGTTCGGTATATGAATTCCTTCATCATTATTAGTAATTTATTATCCATTTGAATATTCAACTAGTATAATATCCATGATTTATATTCACTCTCATGTGATTATTTTTAGGGAACTATTTATTCAACTTTTATTTTTTCCATATTATTCTCAAGTTTATGTTATAATATCTTGTGTTATTAGTCATTCACTACGCATTATTGTTTATATTCGCTTCCACTATATTACTTACCCATATTGAGTATCTAAGCTCACCCCTTTCTTAGGTTTTATTTTCACGAAATATGCGAAGATGTATAATTTGAATAACTTGTAGGTATAAACTAAGAGTTTATAGGCCTTTTCAATTGAGTTTCTATTTTTTTTTCATTTCAAGTTGAAATGTAATGTTCATGTGTATAATATAGAATCCAAAAATCATAAACTAATTAGTCATTTGAGATTCATGTCTTGTATCTATACCAATTTAATAATGTAAGGCACCAACTCTAGGCTACTCTGGTCGGTGTCTTTACAGTTGGTATCAGAACATGTTTGTAGAAACCTTGGAATCTAGATTTCGAAAACAAATTTTAGAGAAAATAACTATAAGATATAATTTGAGGATAAATATGATGAAAATCCTATAATTTTTGTAATGTAGAGATATTTTGGGTCTTCCTAGCATTACATCCATGTCTGGATACTATAAGTCGACATGGTTATAGCATTGATATACCTTGGGTAAATCACTCTAACAATGTGTCTAGTGCCAGACTCGGGGTACTTGGTACATGACAATAAGCCTTACTACACACCTATTTTGACACTCTTGGGGGATATGCTTAGGATAATTCAAATTTTCTTTAAAAACCATTATGAAGGATTTAAAAGTAAATATGACCCAAAAGAAACCATGTTTATGATTATGATATTATCCATGAATAAATTGTCAATTTATGTTAAATGTTTTCCTAATTTGAAATTATACATTATGATTCATCATTTTATGAGTCAATATAGTATATACTATTATTTTTAAATGGAATTAAGAAGGAAATTTGGTTAAGACTAGATTTAATTTTCTATGTATATTTTTAGAACCATTATTCCTTTCATTTTATTTTTAGTTGAGGAAAAACCACAAAATGGAAGGAGAAAGATCACAAACAAATCCACTCTCCCTTTTAGAGGATTTAATTTCAAGGATAATCCTGAAATCATGATCCGATGATTTTGAAACCTTTATCAACATCCAAGCTATGTATAAGAAACAATACGAGGCATCTCACACCTATATTATTCCCTATGTATTCTGAGGATCATGGTTTGTATACAAACAAATCTTGTATTCTCAGCTTTCATACTATTCCATACATAGAAGGAATTATCATGTTATTTTTGAATTCTTCTCACTAACTAAACCATATGAACCAATCATTAGTCTTGTTGGAGTTGTAGAATAAGGTTACCTCAAGGCATATTTCGTGTGTCAAATTTTTAATTATTGCATCTCTGTAAGTGTCAAAGAAAATTTTGAGACCTTTGATGGCAATAGACTAAATTTATTTTACAATGGTTAGGTTTATGGGGATGTTCATAAATTAAATATTAAAAATAAATGATTTCTAAAAATTAACAATATCCTCATCATTTATATCCAAACTACACAATTTTCATTTTTAAAGAGGAGATAAAGTATTAGGAGGATGCCTTGAGGTACCATTGGCATCCGTAGTCCCTTTCTATCAACAAGAGAAGCCAACACTGAAGACTTAGATGAAGGTATGAGTTTTTTTGACTAAAATTTTATATGTTTATAAATCTTAATAACATTATTTTGGAAATGAAGAACTTCCATTTTTGTTGCATGGAAATCAATACTTAGAGTGTGAAATAATTGCAAGGGTAAAAAAAACTTTCCAATGTACAATGCTTCAACTATTTTGATATGGGGAAATATGAAAATAAATGTCCCAAGAGTCAAGTGAATATAGCTTAGAAGTAGAAAAGGGATCATGTTCAAGATTATGAAACTAACTTAGATGAAGAGAAATGATTAATATCTTGTGTTTGGATTCATGAATTTTGTTAATTGAGTATTCATGATTTATATAAGTATTGTACTGTAGTACTTCTTCATTGAGGAATTCGAATCATGTGATGATTAACAATATTAATCAGTAGGATAGACTCTTTTGTATGTTAATATTCTTGAAAACACATGACTTGGGAAATAAGACACCAAATACGTGATTGATGTGGAGATAATGGGAAAGTATTGGGAATATTATGGTGGTTAGTGATCTAATGGTTTATGTTATGATGGAATTATTAGATTTTTGGATTTAAGGACAACCTAAGATTTTAATCTTGTATGAATTAATGTTTTTTAATGGGTTTATGGAGATTAAGGTATTTAGATATTTAGTATGTGACAATAACAGCTAGGTTATTTTTTCAATCTTATGTAATGTTTATTTTTTAAATTTAGTGACCTTTCTTCTAATTTTTGGTCTTTTAATGTGGAAAGGCATGTTCCAGATGATTATTAAGGTCAAATACTTGTGGAATCAATCAAGTTAAACTTTAGAAAAAAAATTCATTAATAAAATACTCTAGATTTATTGGTTTTGGTAAACATTTAAGGGTTTAAGGAATGACTTAAAGACCACATGACTTGTTAAAACTTATTCAAGCATGAAACATTCAACTTGAATATTCATTTACAATTGTAAGAGATGCAGAGAAAATATATCAAATCAAAAAATGATTATGACATGGAAATAAATCAAGAATTTCTATTTTATCAAGTGATTATATGAATATAAAAACAATCCCTCAACTCTAGGAAAAATATTATGAAACAAAAATGTTACCCATTTACTTTTCTTTATGAGAAATCAATTTTCTCTTAACCAATAAAAAAATTACAATTTTTTTGGTTAGATTTATAATGACCATGTTCTCTATCAATATTCAGCAAAACATAGTGGTTATATTATTCTTCTATGTACATATTTTCACTTCGAAATAATGTTTTCCTACCCAAAATCTTAGGTTTTTGGTGATATTCATATTGCCTTTTCACTCTTATTAGGAGGATATTTTATTAACCCTATTTCATATGTGGGTTTCCTTTTTTTTTTTCAAGTATCAACCAATAATTATTTAGAGCAATTTCAAATTGTGAGAAAATAATTTATTTGAGGAGGGAAGAATGCAACCCCCCATGATTTTAGAATAAACTTATTTTTAAATTTAACTTCTTTAATAGCTGAAATATTTAATTTCTTTATTTAATTATAATAGTTATCTACTTGATGTCAGGAATGGATGGAATGAATGATATTATGTAAATTATGAAAATATAGATGATACATGTTTATAAAATTAATTCATTGGTTATCAAATAATTCGAAATGAAAACCAATTGAACATAACGCTTGTATTTTTATACACACAATTACATTTTATATTAATAAATAAAATTAATCTCTACTAGTGAAATATATTAATGAAATTTATATATTATATATTCAATCAATTTTTTTACATTCATCCAAATTTTTATAGAGGAATAATATAAGAATAAGTACAATTTTAAACATAAAAATACTATATTTTTTCTAAATATAGTTTCACTACCTTTTAATTAAGAAATTATTATAAATATAAATTTTTGACACTTTTATAATAAAATATTTTACAAAAAAAAATTATTTTTGAATGTGTAATATTAAAATTTACTTTGGATATTTTTTTTTTATTTTTCTGATAAGTTTTATTTTTGTTGAATAGTAATGTGACCGTTGGAATAACAATGTAACATTTAAGAATATTAATATGGAAAATATAAAAATGACATATCCTATAAAAGTATAAATAAATTTTATGCATCTTATAAATGGAAATATGATATAATTATATCATAGTATAAGTAAATAATTATATTTAGAAATTATTAATTAAGTATTGATTTTTTTAAACAAAAAAAATATTTATTTTCAATTTAATAATAAATATAATGATTTAAAAGAAAATTTATATTCATAAAATGTACAGATAAATTAATATTTTGTTGTATTATGGTTAAAAGATAATTTTTTGAGACCTTAACTAATTTTTCAATGTGTAATAAAATTAGTTTTTTTGAATAATTGATGATTTTATTTAGAAATAAAATTTACCATATTATGAAATTTATTTTGATAAAATTGAGTTCATTTTTTAATTCTAGATGTCGAAAAATAATTTGGTGTATTTTTGTTATTTTTCTAAAATAGTTTATTTTTTGGTGAATAGAAAAAAATTGTAATTTATAGTAATTAAAAAATACAAGAATTATAGAGTCATAGGTGATGTATGGATGATGTAAGCCCATAATATCAAAGTATCATTAATTTTTTTAATATATTTGGTGATAATTCTCAAACTATTCATAATATTGAGCCAAAATAATAAAAAAATGAATTAAATATTCAAAAAAATCCTCTACTCCACTAAAAATACCATTCCTCACAACCCCTTCTCCCCACACATTACAAGCTTTGAGAATTGTCAAATTTCTACCCAATACTCTTACCATTCCACTCTCCCATGTCTAGGATTCTTTGGTATCAAAAAATACCAAAACCAATCCCCTTAAGGAGGTTCTCAAGGAGGAGAATTCAAGAGGTAAAAATTCTCTTTATTTTATTTTATTTTATTTTCAATTTATTTTACTTTATTATCCTTACCTCTCCTCCACTATCTAAAGAAACATGATAACAATAGTATCATTTATATAATATATTTATATCATGTTAATGTAAGATCCACCATCAATCTCCTTTCTCTCTATCCCTTTATCTCTTTTATTCTATTAATGAAGACATCGCCTCTGATGTGTCTATTTACTGACATCATGGATGATGAATTTTTATTTTCCATTAACGCCTTCATGGATGGTCATAAAACCATTTTTATGGTTAAGAAAATTATAATATATATATATTATAGCATATGTATTTTACTATAACCATTATATATACATGATGACAATTAATAAAACAAAACTTGTTTGGGATGATCAAAAAACCACCAAAATAATCTAAATGATTATCACTAACGTATTATCTAATGATTCATCCTCACCACAGACAATAAAATGAATTATATAACCATTTATTATCCAGTATTTTCATTAGTATCATATCCCTTCAAATTTGGATATCTATTCCAATTTTAATCGAACAACTATACTCCTATACAAGTAAACCGATCATGAAAACCAATGAAATGATTGCTCACAAATGATAAATTTATATCTTATAACTTCTCAAAAAGACCATACATGAACATAATAATATTATAATGAATAAAAATAATATATAAAAGGTTATTAGTTAATTATTTAATGGATTTAATTTGATTATGTAGGAAAATAAGGTCAAGTGTAGAACACTTTCAGAATAAGGTAAGGGTTTCTTCCAAAACCTCCATTTTCCATTCAGGTTATGCTTTCTCTATCTTTAACCCAATTTAATTCATAATTATTTTTATATAATTATTATAATTTTTTATATGTTCCAAAATCATATATCCAGATAAGATCATCTTTCTTTTGATGGGAAATACATGTTTTACAAGGTCCCCATATCAATTATTCTTGATAAGCTATCAAGATTAAAGCGAACTTCACGATTTCTAACCCATTTTCAAGTACTATCCATAATATATTTTAAGACACCATTATTTTTCAAAAATACATAAATTTTTTATGAAATATATATTTTTTCATTATTGGTTTTATACAAACAATTATGACAAATAAAAATGATTTTTCCAAAAGAACACTTCTTTGAAAAGTAATTGGAGTATTTCTCTCAAGAATTCCTCGATGATTTTAGTAGACTATTTATAAATATTTCAACACCGTTTTTTAATTGTATGATTTATTGATATTGATATATTATGATTATATTCTAACATAATTTATTAAACGGTTTATGCTATTTTTAACTATTGATTTTCTTTTTTGATAACATTCACCATACTACTCCGAATGGTTGTTGATTAAGTTTATAGATTGGGGAAAGTTATTTAAATTTCATATGTATATGTTTTTTATATTTAAATCCATTAATATGAGGAATTAATTAGACTTAGTAAGTTATGGGTGGGGCCCTCTATATTTCTTTGATTCATTTGTAGGTCTCTTGAGTCAAAACATAAATGGGTTTTGGTCGAGGCCTTAACCATTTATTTTCAGGTGTCTTAGTCGAGGCCTCAATGATCTGTTTATGATGTATGACATATGAATTCCATAATTATGATTATTAATTGATTATCTATGTGAATATTCAACTATTAGAATATCCATGGTTAAGATTCATTCTCATGTGATTATTTCTATGGAATTATTTATTCAGCTTTTATTATTTCCATATTTTGCTCAAGTTTATTTTACAATGGTATGTGTTATTAGTCATTCACCATGCCTTATTGTTTATATTAGCTTCTACTATATTAATTACCCTTACATAGAATTTGATATCACCTCTTTCTTATGTGATATTTTTCCACATCACGTGAATATGTATATTATGAATGACTTTTCAGGATAAACTAAGAGTTTATGGGTGTTATCATGGAGTTTCTACATTTTTTTTTATTTCATGTTGAAATAAAATGTTTATATATGTTATCTATATTAAAAAACTACTAAACTAATCGTTAATTTTATATTATTTCATTGTATCTATGCCAATGTAATAATTTAAGGCACTAACTCTGGACTACTATGGTCAGGGTCATTTCATGGAATCAATGCATGGACTTATCATTAGTTCATGTAAATATTAATTCATGGAAAAAATAAATTGTGAAGGTATTTCATGCACAATGTTAACTCTTATTTACCAATGAAAATACATATTTCTCTTTATATTTGAAAAATCTCTCTGTTTTTCTCTATCATTTTTTACTCATGAATGATGTCGTGATAGGAATTTATAGATGAGCTCCACCATCTCTATCACACTTATTCTCTCTCTAATATTCAATAATATGTAATGATATTTAAAAATTCAAAAAATATATCATCATGTGTTCATAAATGTATCTCACTTATCATTGTGAGTTTATCAAACATTAAAAACCTATATCTCCTCTATTTTAATTTGAACATTCTCTTACCCAAATTATCATATCATGAAACTATTATAGGATTACATTAAACCCAAATGATGTGGTTAAAAATTTTCATGAAAATTATCTTCAAAACATCTTCATTATCAAACTTCTCAATAGTTATGGTGAAATACAATTGTTGTTAATGGACTAATTTCACATGTTAGCTGAGTGTTGTAGACACAAACTCTTATAATTTTCTGCATATGATTTTTCATTATAATGAATGATAATCACATGTTCTTGGTGAATATAAATCACATGGTTCATATTTTGAAGACATCAATAATGCCTCACATGGTATAACTACATGTAATAGATGGTTTGAACCCTAAACTCGTCAAGTAGAGGTTTAAGAAAATAGAAATAAAATCATCATATAAAAGAATTTGAAACATGTATTGAAATGAATATTTTAGACATTAATTATATAGCACATCACCTTCTTCTTATGTGATTTATATAATTAATTTACCTCTACATGGAAACTGACTATCATGGAAATCCTATTGTACCACCTCACTTTGGATATTTGTGCCACCCCAAATGATTTTGTTCATCTTTATCCCAGGTTACACACCATTTTTTAATAAGTCTAGGACATTATCATTTTATATAAGTAATGATTCTTCTATTAACTAGAATCACTTCACATTCTTCACATAGTAATAATTTTTCATATCAGAAGTAACCTTCACACATGCATTCCAAATTAAGACCAACTGTACAATAATCATAGGTAATCATATTGTGACTTTACTCCATACAACCTTATTGACAAAAAAATATATCTTTAGATTCATTAATCCACATGGTATATTCAATATCCACCATATTCTTTTTTATCAATATTATTTCAAATTATAATGTTAATGTTCTTCTCCCCCATATTAACAATAAATTCAAAGGAATCATAAGTTAAGGAATTATCATATTTAACCACATTAAAGGAAACTCAACACCCCTTCTCTCAAACTGTTTCTGAATTATAGCTTGATCCAATACTTTGAGACAAGGATAAAATCCCACATGTCTTATAAATTATCCATTATCCATTAAAATCTAATTCTATATGGGATAACCTAGTATAGAAAATAATATTGAATAAACCTATACATAAAAAGCAATCCATTAATCTTCTTATCATATGATATCCCTTTAAAATTATCATTCCAGTGACTATACACATATATTTATCTTGAAAATTATAACCTAGACTCATCTTAATCAAATACAGTAGAACAATTTAAGTGAAAAATAGATAACTCCCCCTTGAACTTAACTTCCTCATCAACCAACACTCCCCCTTAATGAATAAATTTATTATTATCTAGAGATGGATAAAATGTATAATTGGGAAACCAAAAACTTTAAATTTTATATATGTGCTATCTAGATACTGGATTTTGGAGAAATAAAATATATTTTTATGTATCCTCTTACATTAGATCCCCCTAAAGGGATGCATTACATATTATCCTCATCATGTTTCCCCATGTATTTTTTAACATATTTTTCTGGCTATTGAATCATTATGCTGTCCATGATTGATTACGTACTATAAAATTTAGGAGTCACAACATGTATACAGTTCTCATTATTTAGATAACACCTTTAATTCCCTGTATTAAATGCTTGAAAAATACACTAGATAATAATCTGAGTTAAAAAAAACATTATTAGAAAAAGAATCATTATTGAGAATTGGATATCATCCCAGAACCTTTAATCAATTCAGCTCCATAAAATTGATAAATCATCATGATTCTATTCTGATCACTAATATTCCAGATCCTAATATACTTTGGAAGAATTGATTTATCACTATATTTTTTTCTTTATAGTGTGGGGATAGACTATTTATATCTCTTAATAATGCACATTACACTAGTGGTGCTTCATATATGTTTTTAATTGTCTCCTTTTTTAGGAATCTATTTTATATAATTTTTTGAGGAGTGACCGGGATAGTTGAAACTTCCACACAAATTATTATGATTTATTCAATCATCCTTCTTGGAAAACCTCTCATGAAATTTGAGCACTTATTTAAGTAACATAATATATTTTCCTTTATAAATTTCACAATATTTTTAATTATGCATTTTTAATGTTATTTCTAACTAGTCTGACCAAGAAATCACACACTCCATAACATAATAAAAATAATTGGAGTCTTCACAAGGTGTCTTAGAATTATTTGAGTTACTCTTTTAGGAATTATTTTCATATACACCTCTTATATTTCTTCAATTAATTCAACCTTCTTGTTTTTATCTTGGATTGATTCCCATTTTAGATTCATCTCGTTTCTTTTAATTCTTATCTCAATGTCCTATTTATAGTGATCCATGGTGAGGAAATTGAATATATAATATAAGTACCTACATTTGGGATTTTCAACCTTATTATCATTATTTTTAGACTTATTGGGAGTTCCTTATTCATATATCTAATTTTATTGAAATATTTTCTTCACCTTCTTACCTCCCATGGCATACATCTATTCTTTTATCAATAAATTCTGAATTTTTTGGGGTCATATTTTTTAAATAGAATACAAGTTATGATTTATTGGTCCATAAAAATACTCTTTATAACCATGACCAATTCTTCTGCAATAATCACATGAAATATCTAATATTTTAAACACATTATTGATAGAAAAATTATTATTCTCCTTTGAAATATTTTTATATATAGTAGGGATTTTATTAACTTCATATACACCCCCATTAATTTGTTCCTTATGTAATTTTAATACTTTTACATATTATGAAAAAAATTATACATCCCAGTGTTCAAAATTCCAACAACATCAGCAATTCCCAATAAATCATCATCTTTTTGTTAAAGATGAAATATTTAATTATTAGGTTTCTTATTGTTATTAGACTTTAAATTTATTATTTTGATAAAAATCGGTGATTTTATTTTCATTGAAATTATAGTATCTACCTTTGATGAAGTGATGGATTTATTGAAATTTCTACCCACCTATATTTTTCTAATTTAATGATTTAGGACCAGTACTGTAGTTGAATCTTTATCAATACAAAAAAATTTATTTGGATATTGGGTTAATTTCTTCCATGAGATTATAGTAGACTCATCAAAATATTACATCAAGATTTTATTTCTATCAATTTTAATTTTTTTGGAGATGATAATCTTTTTAAATATTTGTTCGGAAATATATCTATTATTAGCAGTTTCAAAACTCTTAGCTAGTATAGATTTAAAATTTATCATCTTGACTTCTAGTTAAAAAAGCATCATTTTTATAGTATTTTTATAATCCTAAAGTGATATCAAACTATCATACCATTCTATATTCATCTTCTTATTATTCTCTTCATGAATTTTAATTGTTTCTTATGAGGATTTTCATGATCTTTTTACTTTTTTTCAATTTAACCTTAAAATTATTGTCTTTGACATTCACATAGTTTTTTTTTTGTTTTTTACATTTCATGGACCACTTCTTCAATAAAAAATTGAAAAAAAAACATTCTCATAGATGGATCATTATAATTATTCTTCAATCATGGATTATCTTTCCTTATAATGTGATATTTATTGTTCCTTTCCTTCTTCAACCAAGTTTCATATTTCTTTATATAAAATTAAAGTCATTTCCTTGGTTATATTAAATTTGATGAGGGTATTATAGTTTTTTACCTACTTAGTGAATAAATATATTTTTTATAAACTTCCTCTTATATTTGTTCCTTTTATTGAGTAGTTCCTTGATAACACCAAACATATTAGTGATCATTTTTAGGAAATTTCTTCAAATGATCCTTTGTTTCAAAATAATGAACATTAAGTGACTTGCTAAATTCTTCTTCAACACATCTTAAAATAGATTCATTTGAATAATAATAATCAATATATTTATCAAGAATTTTTCCAGTTAGATTACCTTCATCTAGTAGTGTTTCTTACTTTACATTATAATTTTTCTTTAGATTATTTATCACTTTTATTTTATATTATTTTGAGTCTTGGATGAAATATTAAAAATTTTACTAGAAAATTTTTCTTCCTTCTTCTCCATATAAGGCATCAAGATATCTAATTAAAAGATATACTTCATACAACTCGGTAAATTTTGGATCGAATTAGGGGATAATTGGTGATTTATGATACCAATTTATGTGTCCATATATTGTTAGATAATTGAGGGGGGGATTAAAAATCCATTTTTAGAAATTATTTCTTTTCATATCTGAATATTATAAAAGGGAAATAAAACATGGAACAATAATTTTTACATGGATAAAATGTAAAAGACAACTCCTTTACATGATTTTAAGGTGACCTAATCATGTATTCTTCACTATATATGTATGTAGTTAAACTAAGAAACTTTTTAGTCCCATCAATAAAGTCACACTATTCTATTTCTAGAGGTCCATTAGAAACATCATTTTATCGCTTCCCAAAAAGATATATTTCTCAGATAAAAATACATAAGATCTTATTAAAGCTTATAGATGTTACTATATAAAATAATAAAATATTATTCCACATAATAGTCTTTTAATTATTATAGATCATCAAGAAAAACTACATGTTACTCAGTCTCTGTAAATATCTAAGATCTTAGATCCTTTATAGAATCTGATCACTTGCTTCTCTTAGCTTAATATTTGTGGTTTTAGACATCCAATAAGTTATCAAAAGATCATTATATTTTTCATTCCTATAATCTTCTCAATAATTATAATTTTTAACTTATCCTTAAACTAAATAAATTATCATAATGGTTAACTTGATATTCTATAAGATACCAAAGTTTTATTCATCTTTAGTAATCTGAATAAATGGAAGATAAAACATCCAATTAAACTAACTCAATAATAGATATTTTAATTTCCTTTAACATTTGTTTGTTATCAACACTTGAATATTTTTTGGGTAAGCTCAAATATCTGCATTCAACTATTATTCAACAAAGTAAAAAACCATTGATTGAATTTTTTTCACATAACTCCCTTAATTCATACATATTTCATGGTATTTTTGTAAAAAATAATCAATGAAAAAATTTCACATAAATATTTTTCAATATATTGTTCAAATAAAAAATTCATTTTTCATAATTATCACAAGTTTTCTTAATTATAAATTTCACATTACAAACATACAAAACAGACTTAATATTAATTATTCTTACATATGCTTCACAAATATTCAAGTATAAAGTTCAATTATCTTAATATAAATTATGTGAAAACTAGTAATCTAAATTTCATATACCTATATATACCTCTTATGTTTGTTAATAAAATCTTTATGAAATCATAACACATTTAATGAGATTCACTATCATCATGAAAGCACATTGCATGATTTCTTCAATATTGTTCATGTAATAAAGAATATGCATTAACACTTCTTGCTAGTCACATCCATGATATAATATTAATGAAAGAGTTGAATCACTAAATGGTCATCTCAATAAGTTTGGGTAAATATTATTTTTCATAAATATTATCAAATGAAGGTATTTTTTAAAAGGAGTTCACTCAAATTTAACAACGTGAAAAAGAGATTTCTTTCTCTCTAAAAACACTCTCTATTTTTTCTCTCTCCTTTATCACTTGTGAATGAAGTGGATAGAGGGATTTATTAAAAATATCCATCGACATTATCACCCTTGGGATATACCTACTCCTCTATGAGATACATCAAGCTTTTCATCTTTAAAAAATATATCATCACATGTTCACCAACACACCTTACTTACCATTTCACTTTTCTTAAAATTTTAAAAAATAATATGTTATATATTTTATATTTCATGTGATCATTTTAATATTACCATATAATACATTTATTTAAATATTTAATTAAAAGTAGAAAAAAAGTATTTATATCTACAGATAAACACTCTTCAAAAATTCATCATGGTCGAGCTTCTAAATTGTTACACTGAAACACAGTAGCAGTTGTTGTGCTCCATTATCATGGAAGTAATGTGTTTCTGAAATAACCTTCTAAAATATATAGTATTATCTTCAACATGATTATTCATGATGGTAAAATTATTATATATAAATAAATAATAAGGTGGATCAATTTTAGATATAAATCACTTATCACATGGAATTACTGCCAGTAACAAGTGCATTGAACACTAAACTCATCAAGGGGAGATTGAAGATGATGAAAATAAAATTGTCATATAAAATAACATGTTCGGTGTCTTAAAATGTAAAATAAAATATTTATCACATCCCACATCACTTTTTAATATACTATGGATCTAATTATTATACTAATACATGAAACCTAATTGTCATGGAAATCCTATGGTTTTCCCCACATCAGAGGCATGTGCCATGCCACATGCTTTTCTTCCTCTTACTCTCAAGTCCCACCCTACATTTAATGTGGCTAGGTCCAACCCATTAACTAGTATTTTCATCCATTATCTTCATAATTATCACTATGGATGACTACCCTTCATCTAAAACAATAGTTTTATTAGGATTCTTGGGTGGCTAGTTGTGGTTGTCACATAATTTTTTAATTTAGTTACAAAATATCCAAATAAAATAAAGAGACAATATCCTTATCCAAACAAAAGAATATTTCTCAAAAAAATATTTTATAGTCCTGAAAATTCATTATAAATTTTAATACTCTACATTTTCAAGATATTCCAACAAAATTACTCATTTGTGAGTAAAATAATATAATTAAATATAAAAAACCTTATATATGTGAAATTCTAGATCTTTATCCTAATTTTCACTCTCTCAAGGATGGAATATTAAATAAAATTGTACCAATTAATATTATTTATGTTGGTAATAATGTACAACATATAAATAATATTCACACATTTATTCCCCATTACAACTGACTCTACAATCATCAGATGAAAGAATACATTGACTTTACTTAATATAACATTGCTGACAACAATCAACTTCAACTTCACTAATCAACATATGATCATAATTTTTTTGTAGAAAAAAATTTAGGGTTATTTTTTGTGAAAAAATATCTTTTAAAATTAGGGTTTCAGATATTAAAAGTATCAATAAGAAATTATTCATTAGTTCCCTAAATAATTTTTTACTGGTGACTTTCATAACTAAACTCAACCATTATTAAATTATTTTACAAAACAAATTATGGAGGGGTTTGAAATAAAAAATAAGAGGGTTTTGGGTAGTTAAAACATTAAATTAATTAATAATTGTTTCCTTAAATATCCCTTGTTAATGTATAAATTATTCAAACATGAATTTCATGATTTTGGTGGTATTTATAAATTTATAGTAATGTTTCTTATGATATGTGTAGAAGTTAGAGCTAATAGTTTAAAAGAGAAATCTATTTCCTATCACAAATGTATCATGATATTTGAGCTACTTATGGTATTATTACAACTAGGAAAAAATTAGTTGGTGTTGAAAATGGGTGTAGACCTTGGGTTAGTGTGGTATTGATATTTTTATGGGTTAGGTTTATCCCATGTTTTTTATTCTAAATCAATCCACCAGGGCCCCTCCTAGGTCGACGGTAAGCTAAGCAAGTCACTCCAATCGAACATTTAATAGACCAGGGAAAGGTGACTAGAAATAAGAAATAATAAACCCATATATTAGGAATTATGTTATATCAAGTTGCAAGAGACATATATCTTAAATATGAAAAATAACTAAAAATTCCATCCATATGTATATATTAATATATGAATTATATATAATGGATTAATGATAAATCACATGATAAGTATATCCCCATATAGGAAAACACTATAGGAATTGTACATATGATTTTTTTTCAAACATGACGGACAAGAAATAAGGAAAATATCTTCCTCCCTATAAGGACTATTAGAACAATATCCTACTTTAGTGGTAACTATCACCATAAAGAACTACCATGTGCCACTTAGTGTTAACCTGAATATCTCCATAATCTCTTCTCCCATCAATTACACCCTCAAAATTTTCATTATCAGCATATTCCTAACAAATTTTTTCATGGATTTCATGTAGAGGTGAGTATAAAAATACTAATTAAGTTACCCTGAATCCATAAAGGTAAGACAAATAAAACAGGAAAACTCAGAACTTCAAACAAGAGTGGAGCCAAAATTAATTTATGAATCTTGATATTCTCAATAAAGGGATATCACAAGGTGATATAGGGATGTCTTAGTTATCCCATCTCTATTCCATAAATGTTCATATATTTTGAGAAACTATGGATGATCAGAGTACAAAAAGGCTCACTATGTCTAAATTTGGAAACTCTATAGTAAGTCACATATCAAAGGTATCCAAGAATGAATGAGGATTCAAAATTTCCAAAGTATATGAAATAATTACCCTCCATAAACTCAAAATTACCACTATAAACTATATTTGGGAACCCATTCCGCAATGTGGAATACTTTTTAGTCAAGGGAGTCCCAAACCTGATCACCAATAACTATCATGTCACCAATCTAGAAATATAATGAGGAATCAAAAAATTATCCAAAATTAGTTTTTGATCAATGGATTACTAACCCCTACTTTCAATAATTACTCAACTATGTGAGAAACTATGCACTTTTCAAAATCTATAGTGGAGTACATGTGCGTCACTGAAGCATACATGTCATTCGAGTTAGTTCCAAACCAAGATAGAGTACCCTCACCTAGTTAAGTAGAGCATGTCAAAATAGGTATTACCTACTTATATAGATAGAGGATCCATGACCAATGATTAGGGGAGTACTTGAATTTATTTATAATGTCAGGGAACTTCATGTTATCAATTTCAAGGGAATATCGATTCTATTCTAGATTCAGGATAACTAGAACCCCATGTATGTGCAGGGAGTTCTAAAATCATGGTATGAATATAGAGGAACCACAAACATAAATCATCAAATCTCTAGGGGAGTACCAAATCCAATATTTACTACGATCATCTCACATAAACCCATCAACTGTCTCTAAGGTTCTATGGTACATAAATTTCACCAAATGCCCCATAGGTGACCTTTTATGGATAAAAGGATCATACCTTCATTCTATACATGAAATAACACTTATAATATACTATTCATGTACCCAAATCCTTGTACCAGGAAATAAATCATGTTAAAATCCCACAGATATACATTTCCTGATGTGTATGGTAGGGTACATGATGTGTGACTCTATAGAAGTAGCTGAGTCATGAAATATTGATGGTCTTACTATATAGGGTTCAATATACAAAATAGGTATGATGTGATATATAACATATAAGACCCACAAGATACCTAGTGTGTACCCATATTTTCTCAAGTCATGTAGTCCTAGACTACACAACATTTATCAATGGTCACGCTATATGTGGTCTATAGAGGTCAGTTTGTGAATGTACCATGACCTAGTTTGTGTTATGTAAATCATACATGGAATGTTCTCCCACTACATTCCATGTATACCGAATGAGGTGGCTAGGAAGGTGCTATTCAACACTCCAAGTCTTGTGATGGACTAACCACATAGTGTGTCCAAGTAGAGTTACATGACATGTGAGACATGGATTTTACAAGGTGTGTACCATCGATAATATGATTCCTATACTCATGTAAACCCTAAGCCTCGTAACCTAGTCAAACATGGAATGTTATCCTGAGTCACACATTTTCTGATATTTATATATTATAAAATCCCTTGTGTCATTTCCTAAATGACATAAAAAATGGGTGTTCGTGATATTATATCCTATGTAGTCATGAAACACATCTAGATCCAAAATTCCATATCCCCTGTGAGTTATGCTACCACCATGACTAACTACACCACAAATCCAACACATTTCACTATCCACATGGCTCAGAATCCTACTTTCCTCTACCTTCCACTAATGACTCTTTTTTTTATCTCTTCATTGACCATTTCTTTAAAAAAAATTATTTCCACCTTCTATAACCATTTTGTACAATTAGAACACATTCTTTGATACCTCACCCAATCTAGTGATGTATTTATCCTTTCATTACCCCTTGTACCAATATGTATCATTACCATTTATCCTCCTTCTATGGATATGGCTAGAGAAAATCATTTATCCAAAAAAGAAATAGAAATAGTGAAAGAAGAGGACATTGAAATGTATGTGACCTTAACCACCCAATAAATTATTCACAATGTGATTGTCACCAAACATGAGATACTTCATGAATTTACATCAATAATTTACAAGGGGGGATCATATTCTTGAATATTTTCTTTGGTGAGGCTATGACTTATTCAAATATTGAATAGGAAATTTGATACCCAATATAGATTGAAAAAACATGTGGCTATGTAATAAACTTAATTATCAGTGAAAAAACTCATAAATCCATGGGATAACATTATTCCATAGGAAAATCACAAATAATGATGCAAAAAAATCTCTACCACATGGAATATCACCACCACTTCAATCTATTCATCAGTATCACATGATCGTATTATCACTACCATTGCAAATCCAACTCTAATCCTATGCCGATACCTTCTCACCTCCGAATTATATGATTTCCTCTCCCCCCATTATCTCTTAATTTATGTTTTATGTTAATAGATAAATGTTTCTTACCATGTAAATGATTTATAATGGATAATTTATAATCACTAATCTGGTTAAAACCATGATTTTCATTAATGGATTAGAAGGGTCCAAACATGGGGCCCAACCCCGAAGCATATAAATTATTTTTCTCCTTGGTAAAATGGCCCCATTATGGAAACACCAATAGTGTAGGAATTTAAATCTTGGGATCTATTTAGGAGATATAAATATTCACAATCATGGGATAAATATTTATTTATATAAAAAATATTAAATTCTATTAAAGATACATTTAATTATAAATTCATTAAAACTTTTCTTAAGGGTAAACACTCTCTCTAGATCAATAAAAACCTCAAAATATTTTTCCACAATCATTTTCTGGGGAAAATATTCCATTCCACCCATTTTATAGGACTTGAGACTTTGGAAATCAAAATTGAGATAATTATTAATTGAGAAAAATCCAGGTTGATACATACTACAAACTTTTAAATTTTTCATCTCAAAAAAGAGAAAACTAGAGACGAAAAATTGGAACGCTCTTAAAACAAACAAGTGTGGAAGGATAATCCAACTTCTCACACACTTTAGTTTTGGAGGTCTATGTTCTTAGTACAAAACTATCCAAGAAGGTAATGACCTCTTTAATCACTAGATATTTCAACATTATCTCATTTTAAATAAATAAATTAGTAGAGGAATATTCTCATTTTATAATAGTTTCATCAATACTTTGTACCCAATACCATTCTCACCCATAGGTTACCCAAATACATGGGATGGAGTGAATCCAAAAACCACTGAAATACACTATGGAATGGTTAATCACATCTGATACCTCATTTGGGAGGGATATTATCCCCACCTATAAATTTTTTTCTAGATGAGTTTTACTTTGTAAAAATACATCTATGATAAAATCCTCTACAGAGATCAAAATGGATATTATAAAACTACTCTGGAAAAATTGTATGGTAGCATGTTCTTCAGAGTCTTTTTTAGCATCTCGTAATCATTATCAACAAGATGTATTCAACACTATCTAGGGAATAAGGACAACACATCCTTTATTTCTCAACTATTTCCTATAACATATTTCAGAACCTTTTATCCACAACTCATTCTTCAAAAGTGTTTTCATCCACCACTAAAAAGATCATGGTATTGTTATTTATTCTCCACCGTGAAATACACTAAATAGAACATAGGAAACAACCTCAACCACTATAATTTCCCAATAACATAACACTACTAATATATGACTCATTGCACCACAATATGAAGTGGTTGCTTCTAACCATTCAGATGAACCTACTATATCGTCTCTAGAACCTAGAATAACACCTTCGATAACATGAGTAATCAAAAATCACAAACTTCATAGAAAACTAAATCCACTACATAACATCAGTTTCTATGTGATGGGAATGCCTAAAATTTCTGTTGAATACACCAAACTTAGGAGAATAATCAACTAGGGAGATCCTTACATATAATTTCCACCACGGCATTTGATATGAACATATTGGGTAAACCACTATCCACTCAAAGAAGTGGCTGGTGTTCTCCATACTATTTAGGAAAACCTTTATTCCCATCACTTGAGAATATCTATTCATAAAGGACCAACTAATCAAGATCACCACTATAGGCCTATCTCATATAAAGAAAGGGTGTGGGGCCACCAACATCAATTGAAGATGAGAACATATCCTTTACCCTAAAATGTTTATCCACTTGAAGGTTATCTATTTTAGTATCCCCTTTATCCAAAATAATATAATTCTTCCTTATGTGTATATTCCTTAAACACACTTCTACACCACTCTGATATCATTAATCTTTATAGCCTCAACCATCATGAATTCCATCCACTACTCCACACTCGAGGTCAACATGCCTCGAAGAAAAGACTCTGAGAATCCAAAAAATTACTACTGACTATAATGAATCAAGATAATAAATGGTATAAGATAAGTTTCTTAAGAGAATAATAAGGGAAACCCCATCCTATATATAAATACAGAAATTCTATTTTTATAATTCAAGTTTATTCATATACAAGTCCTCTATTGAGGGAGAGTCATGGATCACACATCAAAATCAACCATAAATTTATCCACATTAACCAAGGGTGAATCCTAAACTACACCCATAACATATAAATCCATGCTTACCCTCAAATGGGTAGATGAATATAATTTCTTGAGGGTTGGTTATGATTTCTATACTTGAGGGGCCACACTCAACATTAAAGGAAGTCCTTCCCTCATATTATTTGTTCCATATCACTTTGGAATTCAATCAATATAAATCTCGCCCATAATAAGGATTATACCATGAATCTCATATATTCCAAGAAGAAATATCCAAAAGGATTGATTTCTTCACTAATGATAAAATCAATTCACAAGAAGGTGTGAATGATAGATGATCACCATTAGTGGAAATTCTATATCTAATAAGGTCTGAATAGGGGTTCAACATCAAACTCTATAACATAAAAAAGTTGCTTTGGAAAAATTACTCATATCTGATCTTGAAAAAAACCATATTAATGTGGAGATAATGGGAATGAATCATAAAATTTTAAGCCTCTAACTTCTCCCACACCACCCATTCCACAACTAGAACCACTCCTTACCAAGAAATCATGCCTATAACAAGAAGGCAACTAATCGCATAACTATCTTCTATATAGAGGTTAATCCCTAACACCACTCTAATTTTCCTTGAAAACAATGCTAACCTACTCCCATAAATTGGGTGAATCTTGAGATAGAATGCTCAACCACCAATACCCACTTAGGGATTCTAATGATAATGGAGTTTTATGAAATAAAAAACCTAACATGAAATATACTTCTGGTTGCTATTCCAAAAATGATTTTCTTAAATGATATTTTTTAAAATAATATCTAGGAAATAACTCATGAGGTCTATGGGCCTTAACATGTACTCATAGATAGTCATTTTTCCCTATAGAGGGTCAAATATCTCTATAACTTTAACTATCCTCAAAATATTATGATATATAACCATTCTAAACACCCTCCATTTGTATGATGAGTGAAAAAACTCTAACCATGTTAGAGTAGTTAAAACATGTAGTTAAGAAATACACCTCCCACTAATGGATCACTATATTATTATGAGAAATCAATGTAAGATTCTATATATGGTCAATGGATATCTGAGCTATATGAATTTAACAAGTCTATGATTACAAAAAATCCCCTATTACTTGTGGATTAGGGTTACCTCACAATCTAGTAATCCTCTACAACTGAATTTATTTTTTTTCACATAACCTATGGTTAGTCATGCCCATTTCATTAGGAAGTACTGTTCACTTAATATGAAGGTCTTCATTAAACAAAAATGGGAGAGAATATACCTCTACTAAAGGGGAAAGGATATATCCAAACTAAGTTTCTAAATAAATGCCTCATCATTAAAATAATTACTAGAATGAGGCTCAACTATTAGAAAAGGATCATGATAACCCTACCTTTGGATACAAAATGGCTATTCATGGGTGATTTACTTCATTTGATAGGGTGAAACAATAATGATTAGATTATATCTAGATGAACTAATATAGTACGGACATGAAATATCACAACTGAACACTACATGATGCATGTATTATCCTAACAATACCTCACGACTAGTGCTTTAGAGCTCAAAGTCAATTGATATATTATTATAGTCCGTATGAATATATACATTATCCACAACCCCATTAATGGATTTCCTGGTTTAAAAACCAATCCCAAAACCCATTAACACCATTTCCATGAATTCCAAAATCAATCCCTTTGTGAACACT
This sequence comes from Viscum album, assembly GCA_963277665.1. Taxonomy (NCBI): domain Eukaryota; kingdom Viridiplantae; phylum Streptophyta; class Magnoliopsida; order Santalales; family Viscaceae; genus Viscum; species Viscum album. Next base: position 117,820 of record CAUJRU010001242.1, on the reverse strand, counting down.
AACTCTAAAATACAACTAATGGTGGGGAAAACACATACAATGTAGTTCATCACAACAAAATCTAGGTTTCACAAAAAAACTTGTTGTAGTAGCTAAAATTCAACATCTGGGTCACACCAACCCTAGCTCCAATGATTTTTAGATCACCCAAACAACCAATCATTCCTCAATTGATGAAGAAATAGATTTTATATATGTTATAATGATAAAAAAATTTATCCTAATAAAAATTCATAAAAAACCCTTCTCTAGGACAATGATTAAAACTTACTATGAATTTCATAACTCATTATGATGTGGGTCATGAAAATTATAGCCCAAAAGATGTTTCTTAACCCGTACATGGTCTATGATCCCACCACTTTCCATGTGTGAAAAAAGGGTGGTTGGGAATTTAATATCTTTTAACATCAATCCTATGAAATCTAAACTAAATGGTGTGTTTAATAATAGGTACACAACATCTGAGGCCTAATGTTTACTCAATATGTACTATAAATTTCTAGATTCATGTATTCATGTATACCCTATTCCTCCTAAACAAGAATAACACAACCCGTGAACCCATGTTACTTGTCGTATGATGATTATAATTTATGAAAACTCTCTATCCACATTATGAGTGATGTACATGACTTTGTGATTATGAGACAACACAAAGTATAGGAAAAAATAATCTTGATCAAGAAATGTACCTCCCCTGTGATTTATGCCACCTTGTCACTAACTTTTACATTGTTTTAACCCATTTCACTATCTATCAACATGAATTCCTTTCCTTTAGCAGAAACTTCCACTTCTTTCCATTGATATCAGCTTTGACCATGATGAGAAAAACGTCCATTTCCACTCTCTATTGACATTATGTACTTGTAATAAGTATTCACCTCTATCTCACCCAATATAGTGATATCTCCACCCCATCAGCATCACTTTCACTATGCAAAAAAATATTTTTGAAAAAAATATAATTGAAAATAATGATGATGATCCTTTATCATGACAAGTAATAAAAATGGGGAACAAGGGGGTATTGCAGATGATGTGACCTTGTCTACCTAAAACGTTGTTCATGAAATTATTATTGATGAACGTAGGATGGTTCAATAATTTAAATCCCAATTTTTTTGGGAATTAAATTATCCTAAAATTTCCATGTAAATACCCCTCTTAAATGAATAAGGAATATGAAAGTTGATACTCAAAAAAGATTAAAAAATCTTGCAACTATGGAATAAATTATAGGATCATGGAAAAACTAATAAATCCATGAGAGAACATGATTATAATGCATAATCATGAAACATTATGCATAAATAAGAAAAATCCCTAAATAATTGTGGATACACTTCACTCCATTCCATTCATCAATTTTAGAATATCCTAACATCACTTTCATCATGAATTCATCTATGATATGATGTAAATACCATCATTCTATAAAAGGATCGAATATCCTAACTCCACTTATACCACAATATAGAATTTATTTTATTTGAAAAATGTTTCTAACACTAGATAACTCATAGGGTGGGGGTATAAGAACTAATTAGGTCAAAAATTATCTTTTAATTATAAACCTAAAATGGAACCAACTTGTGGATCGGAAACCAGGAAGATAAATAATGTCATTCCTATGTAAAAAATCCATTTTAGACAAAATTAAAAAGTTATAATTTCCAATTGAGGCATAATTTAGGTAGAATTTATATTCACACACATGGAATAAATATTTATTTTAATAAAAAATATAAATTTTAATATTAAATATTAGAATCCCTCAAAATTGTACATTCTTATAAATTCACCAAAAACTAGCCGAGGCTTAATTACCATGACCTGAGATAAATATAAACATTAGAATATTTTTTGGCACATTTTTCTTAATTCAATTTCTCATCCCACCCCTTTTAGAGGATCAATTAATTTATAACTCAAAAACTGAGCTATATATAGACTGAGAAATATCTGAGACACTATATATAATTCCCGTAATTGAGAGATAATGGGTGAAATGGTTATTATTATCACATTATTATCAATGATTATTAGGTGTAAACTTTGGACCAATATGATTATAATCATAACTATATGAGTTGATCGGGTCACAAGATATTTCAAACATGTACACTTTTTTAGTGGGAAATGTAGGGGGTATAATTGATGGTGATTTAGTGATGTTTGAGATTTGGATGGTATTGGAGGATCACCTTAGATTAATTTAAAATATTTGATTTATGATTTTTTATTTAGATATAGTAAATACATTAATTTATTAGGATTTCATGTGTAATATCCTGAGTTTTAATAAATAATCACTATGTTCGATAACATACATGATACACTACATCAAGCTTAAATGAAAAACTAAATATTATTATCTAAATGATACCATTATAACCAAGAAGTTGGAATGGGGGGAAAGAAAAGTATTAAATAAATTACAAGAATATGGTTTACAAATGTATATAATTAATTCCATTGTGCATAATTAATTATGAATGAAAATAAAAACCTTTTTAAATAAAAGGAATTGTTTTTATGAAAAAATACTTAAATGAAAATAATTGAGTTCATAAAATTATAAAATAACTCTTGTTGAATTTTATTAATTAAATATATATTTAATATATTAAATTTATTGTTTAAAATTCACCTTATATTTTTTCTATACATTATATAAGAATAAATTCAAATTTTTTCGAATGAAAGAAGTATTTTAAAAAAAAGGAAATTTTGATGATTTTTGATGGATAACCCATTTTAAATTTTGTTTGGAAACTTTTATAAGTTCTATTAAAAATAATTAATTATTTGTAATAGGGAAATTAAAATTTACTTTGGATAAAGTGTTGGTATTTTTCTGATAATATTCATTTTTTTTACATTATATTTTCATTTAATTTGGTTTTATATTATAATTATACTATATTTTTATAATTTAATTTAATATTGTTCATTGGAATCAATTTAAAATTTAATTTAGATATAAAAGTATTTTAAACATTAGAACATTTCACTTTATAAACCCGCTTTTTAGTTTTGCCTGTGGAATTAATTTTAAATCTAATTTTAACAATTATTTGAATTGAATTAGGTATAATGGATTCAATATATTGAATAATAAGTTATAAATTAGGTTTTAATATCAATATTCTTCTTATGTATAAAAAAAAATTCCATGGAAAATAAAATTATTTACCGTTGTATAGGTAAAATTGTCACAAGGGTTAATGTTAAAAGGTAAAAGCTTAACATACCTAAAATTGAAACATTTAATGGTTGGTAGAGGTTAAGATCTACCCTAAAAAAATTAAAAAACATTAATTTAAAGTATAATTCATTGAAATTAATTCCACTTCAATGTGGTTAGCTTCTAATATAAACCAATCAATATGTTAATCACCTGAACCCACCTCTCCTCAAGATTAAATACCACCCCTCACCTCAACATTTCAACCCAAAAATCCTTTTAGCACCTCAAATTTCTACCCAAACCTATCATACTCACTCTCACCACGTCTAAGTGCTCATGGTCTCACCAAAAGACCAAATCTATGGTCCTTAAGGGTCTTTCAAGGATGAGATATTGAAGAGGTAATTTTCTCAAAGTACCTATCTTAAATTATTTTCCTTTTCTACATTCTCTTGAGATACTTCATCCATAAATTCATGATAAATAAATAATAATGTATATAAAATAGTGTTATGTTTCAAATGGATTATCTAACATCCATTTGATTTTCCACTACATCTTTTTCAAATAAATGAAATTTTTTTCCAAGTTATGTTGGTTAATCACCTACATGAATAATATTTTTGTTTCTTTTCCATTATCTCATTCATGGATGGTCTTAAAAATATTTTTATGGTCAAATAATATTGTAATTTTTATATTATAACCTATTTAAAATTCTAGAAATTTTCTTTTAAACATACTTTCATGATTTCAATATTCTGGTTGTACGATAAATTCGTTTGGGGATGTGTGGACTACCGCTATCACGACCCATCCCACGGGGCCCGTTCCGTGACAACCCCAAGCTTGAATTCCATAGGCTAGGGAATGACTACTATCATCAGAATAGAATATATCTTAAAAAAGTAGGCATTTTCTTTAAAACTATACAAACTCATAGAGTAAAATGAAAAAATGGGCAACAACATAGTCTAGAATTCAAAAAAAAAGAAACTTTGAAGTAAACTGTTGTAGTAATGGGTGCGGAAAGTAAAGGGGGCCAGAATAAAATCCCAACACGAAAAGTAAAAGTATAGCTAAAAAAGTACAAAATAGCCGAAAAGTGAAAGGTATCCCCAGATCATCCACCACAAATCCTAACTGAAGTGTAGGTACAACGCATGATCTGATGTCCCTACGTCACGTCACGCCAACAAGGTCCAACACCAATCACTGCCCAGTCCTAGCACCCATAGCCTCAATCAAAAATGTATTTTATCTACACTAGACACAATAAGGTGCAGGAGAAGCTCATGCATGGGTGAGTATAACGATACTCAGTAGGGACCCCAAGACCCCCGTAGGTCTCCTGGAGTTCCAAAAAGGAAAAACCAAAAGAATAAAGAAACATTACACAACACAAGTCAGATCACACAAGGTATCACTTTAGGTCAATGGTAGAAGGGTTATCACATCATCGAACTCCTCAACCAATGGAGAACTCCTCCACTATCGAGTACAGTGGGCTATCCAGGTCACATAGAGCCGCTTACCACTAACCTTGAACTGATGTGGTGACCATCCTTGATGGGTTCCATGGGCATGCTAGGTCACACAGAGCTGCTTCCTACCATGGGCATGATGGGTCACATAGAGCCGCATCCCACCTTGGTTGAACTTAGGTACTCCTCATATCGAGTATCATGGGTCTTCCAGGTCAAATAGAGCTGCTCCCCACCATGGGCCTGCTGGGTCACACATAGCCGCTTCCCATTAGTCCAATCGTCAACCAGTCTTCAGGTCTCAGCCAACTGTAGGGTTCCATACATAGTCTGTATGGGAGAACCGCTCTTCAAGCCACTCACTGCATCTTGATATCCATGGAAGTCACTGTAATATATATTCTAGGGCAGTAACTATAGTGTCGTCAGTCACAAACCTTGAACTCCTCAGCTGCTGGAGAACTCCTCCTCTATCGAGTACAGTGGTCCTGTCGGGTCACACAAAACCACTTCCCACTAACCATGAATTTTTATGGTACTCATCCCTGATGGGTACCATGGGCATGATAGGTTACATATATCCGCTTCCCACCGTGGGCCTGCTGGGTCACACAGAGATGCTTCTGTCACGACCCGCCTTCACCAAAAGGAGGGAAGGGTCAGCAGATTGCCCCACCCTTCCATATTTAAGTTGGAGAAGAGATAATGACCCCTGAAACCTGCCTTCAATAGGTCTTAGAGTGGCGACTAGCACCAAGGGTATGGAAATCACACACGAATGGAAGGAAATACCCTTTTTATTTTACAGGATAAGGAGATAAGATGATGAAACCCAACAACACCAAAATTGAAAGAAAAGTAAAGCCAAAAAGGTAAACCATTCCAACATGCATGTTCAATGTAAATGATACAAGCCACAAAAACCCCAAGGTAAGAAGATACCAAGAAAAAGGAAAATGAGAACAGAAACTATCCCAAGGGTCTGTGCTAGTATGGTCTCGCGCGATGCCCGAAGTCCTCCTAAAACCTTAAAGCAGTTTTATATACGTACGGTGAGCATACAAGTATAATCAGTAGGGAAAAACCAAAGACACTCGTGCACAAGTGGGGGAACCGACTAAACACCCGTGAGAAGGAGACAACCAACACTATCATGGAGTTCATCCATCCCACTCACCAAACACACTCACCAAATAACTAAAGAAAGGTAATGTATAATAAAAGCACATCAATATTTGGGTACCACAAATCACTTTCCCATTGGTTATTGAATACATCCTACACATCGAAGCAATCCCGCCATTCTCACTGCAGTCCCACTACCACACCCCTCCTGCACACACCTGGTCCATAACCTCACGCAGTCTCACTGCCAAACCACGACCGCACACACCTGGGCCATAAACTCACGCAGTCCCACTACCAAAACTCACCCACGCACACCTGGGCCATAACTATCATACGTAACCATGCCTGCAAACACCTAGGCCAGAACAACCATCGTCATGCCCGAAGACACCTGGGCTAGAAGATCCACTGCCACGCCCGATGACACCTAGGCCTCATCCCAAAGAGACTTGGGAAACCACCTGCCCGCACACACAGGGGCCATGACCACCACACTACCCCACTCGAAGGTTCTTGGTCTAATAATGTACTTTAGGCCATCATAGCCTGCCTAAAGATACTTAGGCTATCTGGTAAAGGGAGCATAAAGGAGTTAATAACCAACCACTAATAGAAGTGTTGAGAAAAAACACCCTCCCCCGTGAAATGGGGGTGTTCGGCACTAAGTGCTCGACTTGGGTGGGGTGCGAATAAGAAACACAAAACATCAATTATATGTATAGGTAGAAAGCACTCACCCAATTTAGGTTTTTCTTCAGCTATCCTAAAGAACGCAATCTATACCATGTCCAAGTCACAACTCACACCAAACCAAAACCCATTTGTCCCATCCTGGTTTACATGTTCAGAAATAATGTTTAAATAAGTTTCTGCACCTACTTGGGAAACTATCAAGCATAAGCACAAGCCTAGGGAAGAGTACGGTCAAACATTAACTTAAACATTCACACTCGGTTCTCTTGCAAAGTCACAACAACAAAAGGGATAAGGGAGATCCCTCAAAGTAATGGAACCAAAGAAAACCCCAAGATACTGCCTATACCTTCTGCAACGAAAGGGTCCAGATATATCCCTCGAAGTAAAGGAAGCAAAGGAAACCCCGAGACACTACCCCGTCTCCCTAAATTCCAGAAGAAAATGGTTTCTCATCGACAGAGGATCCCACCCCAATTCTTGATATAGAAAAATTAACCAAACAGCCTCAAATTCACAACTAGCAAAACCATAACAACAGGGGATCCCATCCCCACCCACATCACCTAGAAATCGGCCCATGAAAGGAGATAACCAAACCACTACCACCAACACAAAGCAGGCCCATGCCGGTATTTTCATATTTTAATGATTTAACACACTAAATGATTTCAATTTCGTTGTATTTTAACTAGGGTTGTCATAGAAAAAGGGTTGATCGCGGTGCTTTCAATTTATTTAGCCGCATATACGTAATTAACCAATTTCTTTTACATGATCGACACAAGATGTAAGGGTTTATTAGTGCATAGAGAAATACCACCAATGGCCATGATTTTCAGTAGGAGTAAGCCCGCAAAAATCAGAAATCATTAATCATGAAAGTGCATAAAACAAACTAGCATCATCAATCACACCCCTCCCCCCGTTATTTAAAGTTTGTTTATTATCTTCATTAACTTTGGGCTTCATCAATCCCCTCAAAAGGCCAAATCATACCCACCCCGCATGATACACAGTTAGGAGAGACGAAGGAGGAATCCCTACCTGGTTGATCAACGATCAAATTTTATCTTTACACCGCCACGAACAGGGGATGTGCGATTTGTAGGGGTGGGGCCTTGGGAACTCAAGCACGAGCAGGAGAATCGATGAGAGGGTGATCGAGAAAAGAAAACCAAGGAGTAACCTTTAGTTTATAAAGTTCGGGGATGATTTGAGATAAGAATGTGAAACCGCGTAAGGATCGGGGTCGTGGGTTGACCACGTGGCCCCAAACGTCATTAAAAGGTCCCTGCCCTTCGGGGCAGTTTAAACCGACGCACATACTAGGGTACCTCATTAAACATTTAATTAAACGCCATTCATGGGCATTACTGGGCATTTAAACAAACTTAAAGGTGTCAAAATAGGGTTTAAAACTCAATTAGTTCAAAAATGAAGCGATACTGGAAAAACCCCGACAAGGCTGGGTGACACCGATCTGTCTCACTGAACGGTCGCGCCGACCGGTCGCGCCGAATGGTCTCCCCGATCAATGGCGTCGATCGGTCTCATGCCGAGATTCTACCCTTAGGATCTGGATTTTGGAAAAGGAAAGGACCCTGAGGGTCTGGGTATTCACATCAGATACCTAACAAACTATTCTCTCCCTCGAGAATCAAAACAACTCAGAAGGAAAGAAAGGGTCCGAACATCCACCTCAAAAGATACCTCTCTGGAGTGAACCCCATTAACACCCATAAAAACTAACACATGAGTCAGGAAGTCCCTTCTTACATGTCAGGATATTATCTGCTTTGGGCGGAAATGACTCACCTGCACGGGTTTAATCACATCCACATTAATGCATCCCAATTAGTAGTCATGTTTTTCCATCATCACACATTCGGACACATCCACACACACACACACACAGGGACATAGAACAGATCATTTAATGGCTAAGCAAAACAAACATTCCACATATATTTGAGCACCAGGTAAAACATCTCAACAAGGTCAGAAAAAAACAACAAGGGAGTCAAAACAGCTCTAGGTACTGGGCGCGCATCTGTGCTTCCCTCTCCCATGTACTCTCCTAAAGCACACCATGTCTTCATAACACATGAACAAAGGGAATAGTTCTCCCACGAAGCACTATCTCCTCACGATCCTCGATCATCATTGGTCTTTCCATAATGGTCACATCGTACTCGATGTCCAGCTCTCCCCAGCCGAGGACGTGTGAATCGTCGTGCAGATACTGACGGAGATGGGACACATGGAAGACATCTTGTATCTTTAGTAGCGGCGGTGGTAACACTAGCTGATAAGCCACTTTTCCGACCCGCCTCAACACTTCGTAGGGTCCGATGAACCTGGGAGAAAGCTTACTCCCCTTGTCGAACCTCCATTTTCCACGCCGAGGGGAGACCTTCAAGAACACGTGGTCTCCAACCTCAAACTCCAAGGGCCTTCTCCTGTTATCAGCATATGACTTCTGCCGGTCCTGGGTAGCCTTCGTCCTTTCCCGTATGAGTTGAACCTTCTCTATCATGCTCGGCACCACCTCCGGGCCAAGGATGCCTGCCTCTCCTACTTCGGTCCAACACACAGGTGAGTGACATAGTCTTCCATACAAATCTTCAAATGGGGCCATACCAATGGTAGAGTGATAGCTATTATTGTAGGCGAACACTACCAGAGGCAAGTGTCGCACCCATGATCCTCCTGAGTCCAGAACGCATGCCCGTAGCGTATCCTCCATCGTATGGATGGTGCGCTCTGTCTGCCCATCTGTATGGGGATGGAAAGCAGTTCTAAGACGTAGTCGGGTGCCAAAAGCATGCTGAAACCCTCTCCAGACTTGTGAGGTAAACTGTGCATTCCTATCCGAGACAATAGACATCGAAACTCCATGCAACCGCACCACCTCATCCACGTACCGTAGGGCCAAAGCATCCACTGCACTTGACTCCTTAATCGCTAGAAAGTGAGCCAATTTCGCCAACTGGTCCACGACTACCCAGATGGAAGCATAACCCCCTTGAACCTTGGGTAGTCCTATGATGAAATCCATCGAGATGTCCTCCCATTTCCACTCGGGGACATCCAGATACTGCAGCAGGCCACCTGGAACACGGTGTTCATCCATCACCTGCTGAAACACTAGGCACTTAGCCCCAAACTCTGCCTCTGCTCGCTATACTCCGGGCCACCAGAATTGACTCCTCAGACCCTGGTACATCTTGGAAACTCCTGGGTGTACTGCTAGAGGTGAGTTGTGGAACTCACTGATAACCTTGCCACGCATCTCCTCTGGAACAAACAGCTTTCCCTGGAAAAACATCCGGTTTTGACCATCCTCTGTCCATCCTTCTGGAGCATTTCTTTGGTCAACTAGGTCACGCATCACTTCGCACTCTAGGTCTCCCCACTAAGACTCCTCCACTTGCTACAACTAAGAAGACTGCACTGTCATCTGGTACAGGAAACCTCTACTGTTATCCATCCTCGCATCCAGGTGAAAGGTAGCCAACTCCTCCATCGTCTTCCAGGCATCTGCCGACTCTCAGACCGCATCCTTCTGTGACCTCTTGCTCAAGGAATCGACCCCTACATTCCCCTTCCATGATGTATAGGAAATCTCAAAATCGTAATCCTGGAGGAACTCCACCCACCTTCGTTGCCTCAAGTTTAGGTCCCAGTGGGAGAAGATATACCTCAAACTTTTGTGATCTGTGAAGAACAAAAAGCGTTATCTGATGAGGTAATTCCACCATAAGTTTAGCACAAAAACAACCGCTTCAAGATTCAAGTCATGGGTGGCATAATTATGCTCAGGAGGGCGTAGCTGCCTAGAACCATAAGCGATCACCCCTTGTTGCTGCATCAACACAAATCCGATGCCTTGACCTGAATCATCATAGAACACCTCATATGCCACCCCTTCTTCTGGTAATCTCAGCACTGGGGCACTAACCAACTTCTCCTTCAGATAGCTGAAGGCTGCCTCGCACTGCTCACTCCAGACGAAAACCTGGTCTTTCTTGGTCAAGGTTGTCAAAGGGGCTGCAACTCGGGATTAGTTGGGTATGAACCACCAATATTAACCTGCCAGCCTGAGGAATCTACAAACTTCTACCACATTCTTGGGTGCTTCCCAAGAAAAAACTGCTTCAACCTTTGATGGGTCCACCGCTACCCCCTGGTTGGACACTACGTGCCCAAGGAAGTGCACTTCTCACATCCAGAACTTGAATTTCGACAACTTAACATGGAGCTGGTGCTATCAGAGGACCTCCAAAACCATCCTCAGGTACTCCATGTGATCCTCCTATGATCTTGAATAGATCAGGATATCGTCGATGAAAACTAATATGAACCGATCTAGGTACTCCCGGAAGATGGAGTTCATAAGCCCCATGAACACAGTCGGGGCGTTCGTAACACCAAAAGGCATGACTACAAACTCAAAGTGTCCATATCTGCACCTAAAGGCCATATTCGAGATTTCTCCCTCATTCACCCTCAACTAGTGATATCCGGACCGTAGGTCGATCTTTGAGAACCATCCTGCCCCTTTCAGCTGGTCAAAAAGATTGTCTATCCTCAGAAGAGGGTAGTGATTCTTAATTGTCACCTGATTCAGCCTCTTGTAGTCTATGCATAGCCTGAGACCACCATCTGCTTTCTTTGCGAACAAAACTGGAGCACCCCATGGTGATGAACTCGGTCAAACATAACCCATCTTCATTAGATCGTCTATCTGAATCCGAAACTGCCGTAGCTCCGAAGGTGCCATCCGGTAAGGATCCATCAAAATTGGGCGAGCACCAGGCTGCAAGTCTATCCCAAACTTGATTTCACATCGAGGGGGTAGAGTCATCACCTCCTTAGGGAAGAGGCCCATAAACTCAATGAAGATTATTGGCACCTCCACCATCTCAGCATCTACTGACTCTACTGATAGCTCGACTAATAAGGAGAAGAGGCGTTCCTCTTGCCTGCTGACTTTCTGACTGCTCTGCTCTCCGGTGAAAGTAACACTCCGGCCGCCCAAGTCTGAGAACACAACCCTTCCTCAGAAGTAGTCGACGATGACACACACAAAGAACAACCAGTCGTTGCCTAGGATGACATCATATGGATGTATCTGTAACAGTAGTAGATACCTGACCGACTGATGTGGCCCTATCATCAGTATGCATCCTCGACAAACATAGAATAAGTCGGTCTGACCTCCGACTGGTGTGCTCAGCACCAGGGGCACTGAAAGTCTCTTGGCATCTAGGCCCAAATCATGGGATAGACTAGGTTCAACGAAGGAGTGCGAAGCTCTGATATCAAACAAGGCATGAGTAAGGGTGCTAAACAAACTGATCGTACCTCGAACGACCTCTGGTTCCACTAGGAGTGCTGCCTCTGCGGCGTGCAACTACCCACGCCCAGTTCCTCTGCCTCTCGACTATCGACCACCTCCCCAACAACGCCCAGGTCGAAGTCCCTGAGGAGCGCCCTGAGGTCGGAATCCTCCTGCAACGCCTGACCCCGGAGGAGCGGGAGCTCACTTCCCCTACTGCTGCTGCTAGAAGGGCCTAGCTGGAAGCTGCTGCTGTGGCAGGTGTTGGGCCTGTCTGCCACTGCCGTACTATACCAGGTCCGGGAACTGATTCCGGAGATTTCCATGGCTCCCACTAATGAAACAACTCTGTCCTAGACCCGAAAGGAAAGGGTGAGGACCGGGGGACCAGAACTGGAACTGCTGCGGTCTGCTCCCTGCTGGTCAGAACCTGGAGGGTCCCGATGTTGGAGGCCTGGTGATGACGACCTTCCCCTTAGATGATCCCAGCTAGATTCCTTCTCATGACAAACCTCCTAGAGCATGCATCCTCTCCACTAATTCGTCCTTCTTATGGACCTCCAAGTACGTAGACAGGGAGAAGGTGGTAACCGCATACTGAAGGGAGGGTCGGAGCGCCTCCTCTAAATGTCTTGCCCGAGACTCCTCATCTAGAAAGAGGTCTGGATAAAAACGTAGGAGGTCCTTCAACTTGATTCCCAGCTCCCTTACTGACATAATCCCCTGCTAGAGGGAGAGTAGCTCCTACCTCTTATCTGCCTTCATCGTAGAGGAGAGTAATTCCTCCCGAAACTCTTTCTCAAAATCCGCCCATGCCACCTAATCCTCTCTCCTCTCTCCCAAGTAAAGTGTCCACCACTGACGCGCTCTCCCCGCATCTGGATAATAGCTAGAGGAACCTAGTACTCGGTCGGATCCTGGATCAGGCCGAAGGCTATCACCAGCTCCTCTAGCCAGCTCTATGTCTTCATGAAAAAGTTGTTTCCCTCATACTTCTTGAGGGTATTTCGCTGGAAGGCCCGAAGTGTCTTCTGCCACTGGTCATCCTCCTCCTCTCGATCATCTCTCTGCCGATCGGCCAAGGTAGTCTCTGGGGCCTCGATCGCCTGCACCACACGTGGTCGCCTCCCAGGTGCCATAGCTTCAAGGTAAACAAGGAATGCCTAAGCCCATGTAGTGCAGAATATTGTTCTTAAAATTTCTTAAACTTCTTATTAATTTCAATTCCCAAAACACCCATGAAACATGAGGAAACAAGTCATTATGATTCATGTACCTTTCTTAGGGTCTCTACCCTGCAATCAGTGTGGCCTCAATTGGTCGTTCGGTAGGTCTAGAGTCCTTGCATCGGATCATGGGGGGCCCTAAAACCTTGTGTCCTAGCCGGTCTTCCCTGGCCTAATTCACGCACCAAGGTCACCCAATACATTTTCCCTACCATCCAATGTAGTCCTTACTGTGCCTAACTCCAGACTGCATCCTATCTCTCAACCATCACCTTTGATACCATTCTGTCACGACCCGCCTTCACCAAAAGGAGGGAAGGGTCACCATATTGCCACACTCTTCCTTCTTTAAGTTGAAGAAAAGATAATGACCCATGAAACCCGCCTTAAATAGGTCCCGGAGTGGAGAATAGCACCAAGGGTATGAAAATCACACATGAATGGAAGGAATTACCCTTTTTGTTTTACAGGATTGGGAGATAAGATGATGAAACCCAACAACACCAAAACTGAATGAAACGTAAAGACCAAAAGGTAAACCATTCCCACATGCATGTTCAATGTAAATGATACAAGCCACAAAAACACCAAGGTAAAAAGATACTAAGAAAAAGGAAAACGGCAACTGCAACTATCCCAAGGGTCTGCGCTAGTATGGTCCCGCGCAATGCCCAAAGTCCTCCAGGAAACCTGAAAGAATTTTTATATACATAGGGTGAGCATACAAGTATACTCAGTAGGGAAAAACCAAATACTCTTGTGCAAAAGTGGGGGAATGTACTAAAGATCCGTGAGAAGTAGAAATCTAATACTATCAAGGAGTTCATCCATCCCACTAACCAACCACACTCACCAAATAATGTAAGCAAGGTAATGTATGATAAACGCACCTCAATATTTGGGTACCTCGTGCCACTTTCCCACTAGTTATTGAAGACATCCTACGCATCGAACCAATCCCACCATTCTCACTGCAGTCCCATTGCCACACCCCGCTTGCACACACCTAGGCCATAACCTCACGCAGTCCCACTGCCAAACCCCTCCTACACACACCTGGGCCATAACCTCACGCAGTCCCACTGCCAAACCCCACCCGCACACACCTAGTCCATAACTGTCATACATAACCATGCCTGCAAACACCTAGGATAGAACCACCACCATCACGCCCGAAGACACCTGGGATAGAAGATCCACTGCCACGCCCGAAGACTCCTGGGCTTCATCCCAAAGACAATTGGGAAACCACCTGCCCGCACACACCTGGGCCATAACCACCACACTACCTCGCCCGAAGGTTCATGGGATAATAATGGACTTAAGGCCATCACAGCCTGCCCGAATATACTTGGGCTATCCAGTAAAGGGAGCAGAAAGGAGCTAATAACCAGCCACTAATAGAAGTGTTGGAAAAAACACCCTCCCGCGTGAAATGGGGGGGTGTTCGGCACTAAGTTCTTGACTTGGGTGGGGCACGAATAAGAAACCCAAAAATAAAAGTTTATGTATAGGTAGCAAGCACTCACCCAGTTTAGTTTTTTCTTCATCCAGCCTAAAGAACACAATAAGTACCATGTCCATGTCATAACTCACACCAAACCAAAACTCATTTGTCCCATCCTAGTTTACATGTTCAGTAATAAAGTTTAAATAAGTTTCTGCACCAACTTGTGCAACTAGAAAGCATAAGAACAAGCCTAGGGAAGAGTACGGTCAAACATCAACTTAAACATTCAAACCCGGTTCTCTTGCAAAGTCACAAAAACAAAAGGGATAAGGGAGATCCATCAAAGTAATAGAACCAAAGAAAACCCCAAGATAATTCCTATACCTTCTGCAACGAAAGGGTCCAGATAGATCCCTCGAAATAAAGGAAGAAAAGGAAACCCAGAGACGCTGCCCCGTCTCCCCAAATTCCAGAAGCAAACGGTTTCTCATCAATAGAGGATCCCACTCCGATTCCTGATATAGACAATGTAACCACACGACCTCAAATTCACAACCGGAGAAACCATAACAACAGGGGATCCCATCCCCACCCAAATCACATAGAAATCGGCCCGTAAAAGGAGATTAGCAATCCACTACCACAAAAAAAAAAGCAGTCCCATGCTGGTATTTTCAGATTTAAATGATTTAACACACTCTATGATTTCAATTCAGTTGTATTTTAATTGGGGTTATCGCAGAAAAAGGGTTGATCCTGGTGCTTTCAATTTATTTAGCCGCATAAACGTAATTAACCAAATTTTTTTACCCGACCGACACAAGAAGTAAGGGTTTATTAGTGCACAAAGAAAGACCACCAACGACCATGATTTTTAGTAGGAGTAAGCCCGCACAAATCAGAAATCATTAATCATGAAAGAGCAGAAAACAAACCAGCATCATCGATCACACCCCTCCCCCCGTTCTTTAAAGATCATTTATTATCTTCATTAACTTTCGGCTTCATCAATCCCCTCATAAGGCCAATGAATACCCACCCCACATGATACACAATAAGGAGAGACGAAGGAGTAATCCCTACCTGGTTGATCAATGATCAATGTTTATCTTTATGCCGCCACAAACAGGGGATTTGCGATTTGCAGGGGTGGGGCCTCGGGAACTCAAGAACAAGAAGGTGAATCGATGGGAGGGTGATAGAGAAAAGAAACCCAAGGAGTACGCTTTTGTTTATAAAGGTCAGGGATAGTTTGAGATAAGAACACGAAACCGCGAAAGGAGAGGGGTCGTGGGTTGACCATGTAGCCCCATATGTCATTAAAAGGTCCCTACCATTTAGGGTGGTTTAAACCGACGCACATACTAGGGTAACTCATTAAAAATTTAATTAAAATCAATTCATGGGAGTTACTGGGAATTTAAACAAACTTAAAGGGGTCAAAATAGGGTTTAAAACTCAATTAGTGCAAAAATGCTGTGCTACTGGAAAAACCCTGACAAGGTTGGGGACACCGATCGGTCTCAACGATCGGTGGTGCCGATCGGTCTCATGCCAATAAGCTACCCTTTGGATCTGGATTTTGGAAAAGTAAAGGACTTTGGGGGTCTGGGTCATCACAGCTTCCCACCTTGGTCATTGTCAAACAGTCTTCAGGTCTCAACCAGTTGTAGGGTTCTATATGTAGTGCGCTTGGGAGAACTGCTCCTCAACCCCTCAGTCATATTACAACCAGTAAAAAGTCTCACCAGGAAGTAACCCTTTGATTCTCCATGTCATAAGGGTTCAAATGCAATAGATGGCGCGTCAATCAGACGCTCAGTCTGTGCATTATTGGCATTTCAGTGCTGAGGGCACAGTTGGATTCGGGTGCGATCCAACCCGACCATAATCCATGTTTATCCCAAACTCTCATTGAGTTTTTCAAAAGAACTATCTCACTCCAAGGATCCCTATATGAACCCGGGTTTTGAGCCTGTAAGACTATGAAATTTTTCTTGATATTATTCCAGAGCAGGGTGTTCAGACGTCATGTAATTCTGATCCCCAGTGTGGCCGGAGTTAAATTTTAAATGCGTTCACACTAGACACACTAAATAAATAGAATAAATCCTAAATGGTTGCTTGGATGGGAAACATGAGGGCACTTTTTATTCTGGAGTGTGCCGTTTACCCTAGGAGGGGTGTAACTTTCGCGGGCGTGACCCTTCTGTGGAAAACGCTACCAGGGGATTTTTCATAATTTAGCGGCCTCAGGCATACACTTTATAACTTCTGAATAGATGCTCGCATTAAAATTCTGAGACTACCGTTGCACTTAGAACGTGGCTTTTACCCCAGGGGCGGCTTAACCCCGACCCCGTCGAGAGTTCGGGTACGGGCCTACTAGTGGGTGTTTAAGAATTAATTAATTTTAATTAATTCTTTTCCCTACTCAAACACATACACCCTCTCTACGCCCCCTGGGCATCTCCCTAGAGTAAGCTCTACCAACAATGGAATCCACCATCTTCAAGCTTCTCTCCCCACCTCTCCAAGGCTGTTGCGGCTCCGGCGGGTCGTTTGTGAAGCGACGGGCTACGCCCTGCGAGGTAGGGTCGTGCGTTTTCTTTTTAAATTTATGCATCTACTTTGAACTAAACTTTTAGCATCAAAATACTGTTAGATTTTTTAGATAAGGACACAGATGCGTAGAATTCGTTTTGAGCTTTCTAACGCTCTTTTCGGATCGAAAGTCCGAGTCCAGGGGCATCCGGGGTGGCCCCGGGATGTTATCTAGACAAACCCTTGTTTTTTCGGCGGTTCTAGGGTGGTTCAGAGGCTCCGCATAGCAGTCCAGTGAGTCCAGGTGGTGGCATGATGTGCTTCCCAGGCGGCGGTGCGACGGGGTCCCCAGGCGGCGGTGTGGCAGGCTCCCCAGGCAGCAGTGCGGTGGGCTCGCTAGGTGATAGCGGACTTCCCAGGCGGTGGAGCGACAGGCTCCCCAGGTGGCGGTGCAGCGGGCTCCCCAAGTGGTGGCGGTCGGCGTAGGCACACAGGTGGGCAGGCTCTGCCTGTCGGCATGCTCCAGGGGGACTGGAGTCGTCACGACCCCGGGGGCAACCGAGACCCGTGAAACGCGGGTTTCGTGGGGGAAAAGCCAGACCAGCATGTGTCGGTCCGGTTAAAGCCACAAGGTTTATTCGGTGAACCGATTTCCATGGTGTACTGGGTGGTTCTGGAAATCGAGCTGCAAACCGCCAGTCTAAAGGGGGTGGACCGGCCGAATCGGTCCAGCCCACCCCGTCTCCGTCCGTTGACGCTAAAACACCCCTAAATTGAAAACCAAGTGATGGATTCACATGCCGTCTACACTGACGCGATCCTAGGATCGAGATGGAGGTTTTGAGATATCCTTGGGGATTTTTAATTCCCAAGATGGGAGCACGGTGGTGCGACACGCTCATTAAGCGTTACTTAGCGCCTCGCCGGGATTCTTGTTTCGGATGGCGCGAGAACATCCGGAGTCCGTTTTAGATGTTGTTAGCGGCATTGTGACCCTGGTGTCATGAGTAACTATTACATGGTGGTTTCAAGCATTGAAACCAGAGTTGAGGTGTGGCCCCCACGGGCCATCTCACGTGTTTTTCCACAACGATTGCAATAGTTAAATCTGTTTGGGCATGTAGAGTCTCTTTAGAGATCTCATTAAATGCGGAAACATGAAAGGGTGTTGGTCGGAGGTCTCTTTGACGCACTCTGAACCTATGCACGATAGCGATGTTAGTAACCCCCAGTGATGGCACAAGTAATGTGGAGTTATCGGACCGTCCCGAGTTTACCCTCCCACGGGGCTAGGGAGTGGGTTACCCACCAGCGTGTCAGTGTTTACCCTCCAGCAGGGATCAGCAGTGGGTTACCCATTGACCATAGGGTTTACACTCCAGCTGGGTTGGGCAGTGGGTTATCCGACGACCTCTTAGGGTTTACCCTCCAGCCAGGATGGGCAGTGGGTTACCCAATTACTTCCTTCAAAATCATCCCTTTCTATGAAGATAATCAGGGAATTTTCTCTGTGATTCCCGGAGCAGGACCCTCAGTTGTATGTCTTAGAGATGAGACAACTTGGACACGTGGGACTATTGGAAAACATTGATGGATATCTTTAGAACTATTGGTGACTTTTCCGGGGCTGAACTTGGAGATAGAGATCCCCTTACACACTCGTTCATATTTATTGTTGAGCATATATATATATATATACACACCCTACTTTTTTCCCCCTGCTTGGGTTCAGTTACTCTCTTTCTAGGAAGGGCGATGAATCATGAGGTATGCCACATGATTTTAGTGTCTAGTTCCTCTTGGGTTGGACGAGTCTACTTACTTCTTTGTGGAGTTGAGCTGTACTCTCTCTATTGTACTCTTACACTATTCATTGTTCTATCTACTACTCCCCATTTTAGTACACCCTTTGTTGCTCCCTCGAGCTTTCACGGAAACCTACTGAGTATCTCTATACTCACCCCTGCTTGGGCTTTGCCTACACTTAGTGTGCCCTTGCAGACGACGAACAAGTTAATCAAGACTACAGAGGAGCGTAGAGGACACATGAGCTTGGTCTGCGTTCAGTGGTTGTAGTAGAAATTTCAGGTGTGAGACTCACCAACTATTTACTTTTGTTTACCTATTTCCGTGTTGTGTCACCATTTGGTTTGGGCACATGTTTTCCCTTTTTATGTTCAGTTATTTTGTCAGTACTTTCCATCACTTTACTTGTTCTACTTATAAGTTGATTCATGACTATGGTTGAGTTATAGTAGTTTGTACTTTGGTTTCCATGTTACTCTATAATTCTACATTGAGTGGGATCTATGTGTTTGTACAGTTAAATAGGAAAAGTCCTCCCTGAGATTATTATGACTTCGTCACTTGTCACCAGCCCCTGGCCTATGGAGGCGGGCTTGGGGTAGTCGTGGCTCGAGACCAATAAGGTCGGGTCATGACAAAGTGGTATCAAAAGTGGTTCATTCCTTGGGGTGTTGTTTAGATGTCCCTAAAAAGAAATTGGTTGGGATTTTGGGAAATAGTGTTGATGTGTCTCGAGAGAGGCTCTCTTTCCAGGGATTCCAGTGATGGTACGGGTGGCCGATGTATCCATTCACCAGGTACCTGATAACCCACTTGTCATCTCAGCACACTAAGACACTTGTAGCAGGGAATTTGGAACATGAATCTGGTAGGATTGAGTCTTTGACTGTCCTTTTTGAGTTATCTCCCCTTTATGATTACTATTATATATATATATATATATATATGCTCATCTGATTGTGGTAATCCTTGATATTTTTCAGGATGCCCCCACGACAGCAGCCAACCAAGTTACCCACTCTAGTTCGTGATGACGACCTAGCGAGCGACGAGGCATCAGTTCAGGGACACTCATGTGATCCCTTTCCACCCAGTGGTTCAGTGTTAGCCCCTCCATCCAAAGATTAGTGGTTAGTACCAGCAGCACAGGCCGAGGTTGAGCGGAGGCTGAGTGCGCTCCGAGACTTCCAACATTAGCAGCTGCAGAAGTTCTGTGGGGACCTAGATCCCCAGGCAGCAAAAGACTTTCTAGAGTCAGTGGAACGAATTTTCAGGTTGGTACAGACACCATCAGACCAGATGGGATCCCTAGATGCCAAACTTTTCCTCAGGATGGCCAGGTGTTGGTGGGGGTTGGTTACGCTTACCCATGACGAGTCGTCTCTCATGTGGGATAACTTCTAGCAGCTCTTCCAGCATGAGTACTCCCCCTCTTATTTACACTCCGTTCGGATTCAAAATCTTTTGGAGCTGAAGTAGGGGGGATGACCATGGCACAGTACTCGGCCCGGTTTACCGATCTGACATGCTACTCATAGGATATGATCCGCCATAGTTACTTATGGGCGCAAAAGTTTGAGTAGGGCCTTCGCAGGGAGATTCGTGCTAGTGTAGTGCCCATGTGCATCCATACTTATAGCAGGGTGCTAGAGTGGGAACTCATGACAGAGAGATTTTTGGCTGAGGGATGCCAGCTAGAGGGGCCTAGCAGTGGCTTCTTCAGAGTAGAGTTTTCAATTGCAGGCAGGAGGCAGCGAGCAGAGCCTCAGTCGAGGAGACCCTTCCGTGAGCAGAATCAAGGGAAGGTCCGTACACTGTAGTGGCGCCATATAACACCAGGGAATTCAGGAGAGATACAGGGTTATGCTTGTGATAGACAGGGTCACCTAGCATATGACTTCCCGACCAGGCATACCATGCAGCCATGGCAGGTAGTGGGCGGAACGCAGCGGCAGAGGCAGCGCCGTGACCAGGGATCTCCTAGGCGAGGACAGGGTGGTCCTCAAGGAGGAGGCGTAGGTAGAATAGTAGGTCCTGGAGGTGGGGGATGGTTTTTTGAGGTCCTTCCACCACCACCATTGGGTGACCCACGCCGGGTTCAGGGAGCCAGCGGTAGGGGCTGAGGGAAGCTTCGGGCTATGGGTTTTCGTGACCCCCAAGAACATGAGATAGTCCATGGTATGATTTGTGTTTACTCTATACTTTCTTCGGTACTAGTAGGCACAGGATCCAACCACTCTTTTATATCGTTGCTTTTGGTATGGGAGTTGGAGCTCCTAGTAGAGGCGCTGACACCCATGCTTAGCCTCGAGGTTTCTACAGGGAGTGCCTCGTTAGTGACCTTTGTTTGCAGATAGTGCGAGCTATCATTAGGAGGAGAGAGTTTTAAATGGTACCTACTGGTCATCATGATGGAACCTTACGATGTCATCTTGGGCATGGATTGGCTTTCTATGGTTCACACCCAGATCGAATGTCGTCGCAGATGAGTCATATGCATGCATTCTGATGGGACGAGCTTCACCATCCTCGGTGAACAAGACCTCATGGAAGAGAAAATGGGTAATCTGAGTAGGAGACAACAAAATTTTTCTCATCAGTTGGAAAGCATGGATCTCGGAGCAACATGCGCTACATGCACCTGGATCCTTACCATTGTATAAGACTACATGGACGTCTTTCCCGAGGATGTCTCGGGACTACCTCTATGGCGAGAGATGGATTTTTTCATTGACTTGCAGCCGGAGACTGCCCCGATATCATATATGCATCTTATTTGATGGAACCCACAGAGCTTCGGGAGATACAAATTCACTTGGAAAACCTTTGTGATAAGGGATTCATCAGGCCCAGTGTGTCCCCCTAGGAAGCTGTAGTTTTGTTTGTGAAGAAGGAAGATGGGAGCCTACGTCTTTGTTTGGATTATCATCACCTGAATCAGGCCATGATAGAGAAAAAGTATCCTTTTCTAAGGATTGATGACCTCTTCGACTTGTTGAGAGGTGCGAAGTGGTTCCCTAAGATTGACCTTTGATCTGGCTACCACCAGTTGCGTGTTCATGAGGTCAACATCCCGATGTTGGATTTCTATTGTCGTTATGGGAATTACGAGTTTCTGGTGATTTCCTTTGGTGTGATGAATTCCCCCGCCATTTTCATCTCTTTGATGAACCAGATCATCCAGCTGTACTTGGACCGTTTTTTGGTTGTCTTTATTGACGACATACTCATCTACTTTTCCACAGAGGAGGAGAACACAGAGCATTTAAGGTTAGTCCTAGACTTACTCTGGGAGCACCATCTATATGAGAAGCTCTCGAAGTGTCAACTCTATATTCATGAGGTTCAATTTCTAGGGAATGTCATTTAGGAACAAGGTTTAGCTATAGAACCTGCAAAGATAGAGGCAGTGCTTTCTTGGGATCCAACGAAGAATGCGTCTGAGGTGCGGAGCTTCTTTGGTTTGGCAGGGTACTACATGAGGTTTGTGGAAGAATTCTCTAGGATTTCTACCCCATTGACCGCATTGACGCCGAAGGGACGACCGTTCACCTGGACTAATTAGTGCCAGAAGGCCTTTGAGGAATTGAGGTAGAGGCTGAATAGTGCTCCAATATTGATGTTTCCAGAGGAGGGCGTTGAGTTTGTGGTATACCGTGATGCTTCAGGAGCTAGGCTTGGGTGCGTGCTGATTCAGCATCAGGCAGTGATTGCATATGGGTCGAGGTAGTTGAGGCCCCATGAGCAGAATTATGCGACTCATGATTTTGAGCTCGTAGCGGTGGTCTTCACCTTGAGGTTATGGAGACACTACCTTCTGGGTGAGCATTTCTTGGTCTACTCAGACCACCAGAGCCTCAAGTACATCTTTACGCAGAGGGATCTGAATCTAAGTTAGAGGAGCTGGATGGAGTTTCTGAAGTACAATGATTTTGAGAAAGTCTACACTCATGGGAAGGGAAATTTAGTAGCAGATAACCTTAGCAGGAAGTCCCATGCCCGACTAGTGTGGGAAGCTTCATAGTAGTTGGCTTCCCTACAACTAACCTTGGTGGAGCAGGAGGGTATGACTTTTTGGCAGTTGGTGGTATTGACTCCTTCGCTCCTTGAGCGTGTGAGAGAGTCACAGTTGGGGGATGTTGACAGTGAGGTATTGCATGATCAGATATCCACTTTCGATGCACCCAATGGGTATTCTGAAGGATGGAATCATGAGATCCTATTCCAGGGGTGAGCTATAGTACTAGTGGAGAAGAGGGAGGAGGTGATGCGATAATTGCACATTTCTCCATTGGGTGTACATCTTGGTGTGGGGAATATGTACAGAGACATTCAGCGGTATTTTTGGTAGTTTGTCATGAAGAAAAACGCAGTTGAGTTCGTTTCTTGTTGTCTTACCTATTAGTAGGTGAAGGTACAATATCAGGTTCTGGTAGGGTTGTTGTAGCCCCTTGATATCCCAAAGTTGAAATGGGATGACATATCTATGGACTTCGTCATGGGGCTTCCGCACACAACGAAGGGCCATGATTCCATTTGGGTGATAGTGGACCGACTCACAAAGTTGTCACACTTCCTTTCCACCAGGGAGTAGGGATCAGTGGCAAGTCTAGGGCACCTATAAATTAGGGAGATCTTCTCCCTTCATGGAGTAACCTTGACGATCGTCTCCAACCGTGACACACAGTTTACGTCATGATTATGGCGAGGCCTACAGGAGGCATTTGGGACTCAGCTGTAGATGAGTACAGATTTTCACCCCCATATTGACGGGAAGATAGAGCGCACTATCCCGGGGCTGGAGGATATGCTCAGGACATGCGTTTTAGACATTGGCATAAGATGGGAGGATCACTTTCCCTTGGTGGAGTTCGAATTTAACAACAGTTACCGCTTTACTATTGGTATGGTACCTTTTGGGGGCCTCTACAGGAGACCCTTCAGGTCACCGTTATGATGGATGGAGGTTGGGGAGACCTCCCTCATGGGCCCAAAGTTGGTGTGGGTGATGACAGAGAAGGTGCAGATCTTTCAGGAGCGAAAGAGGACGGCTCAGAGCAGACATAAGTCCAATGTGGACCGTCATCATAGGCCATTCGAGTTGGAACAAGGGGACCATGTCCTTTTGAGATTCTCCCCATAAAGTGGAACACAGATGTTCAGCCAGGGATGCAAGCTATCCCCGAGGTTCATTGGGCCCTTTGAGATCATGTGCAGGGTTGGTGAGGTTGCCTACCATCTTGCTCTACCCCCACAGTTGGAGAGGGTGCATGACGTATTCCACATGTCGTAGCTGAAGAAATAAGTGCACGACCCCACGCACATCATCGACTGGGGAGAGCTAGACTTTGAGGATGGAGACACCTTTTCGGAGCACTTGATGGTGATTGAGGACCAGCAGGAGCAGACTCTGCATGAACAGACCATCCCTTTGGTTCGTGTGCTATGGCGGCATGGGAGGGTGTAGGAGAGCACATGGGAACGTGAGACCTAGATGTAGGCTCAGTATCCCAAGTTTTTTATGTAATTTTCCTTTCGGGGATGAAAAACATGAAGGATGGAATCATGTAAGAACCCAGGTTTTGAGCCTGTAAGGCATTAAAATTTTTCATGATGTCATTCCATAGTAGGGCGTTCAGGCGGTGTGTAATTCCGATCCCTAGTGTGGCCGAAATTAAATTTTAAGTGCGTTCACACTAGACACACCAAATAAATAGAATCACTCCAAAAAGGTTGCATGGATTGGAAAACCTAAGGAACCATTGAGTTCAGAGCATGCCATTTATCCTATGAGGGGTGTAACTTTTGTGGGCATGACACTTTTGTGGAAAACGCCACTAGGGGAATTTTTATAATTTAGAAGCTTCATGTGTAAACTTTATAACTTCTGAACAGAGGCATGGATTAAAATTACGAGAACTCCATTGCTCTCAGAATGTGGATTTTTTTCCCCAGGGGCAGCTTAACCCCAACCCTGTCTAGAGTTCGGGTTTGGTCCTATAGGTGGGTGTTTAAGAATTAATTAATTTTAATTAATTATTTTCCCTACTTAAACACCTCCACCCCTCCGTTCTTCCCCCTTGGAATCTACCTAGAATAATCTCTCCCAACAAAGGAATCCACCCTCCTCAATCATCTCTCCCCACATCTCCAAGGCAGTTGCGGCTCCGACGGGTCGTTTGTGAAGCAACGGGCAACACCCAGTGAGGTAGGGTCGTGCGTTTTTGTTTTAAATTTACGAATCTACTTGAAACTCCAATTTTAGAATCAAAATGCTGTAAAATTGTTGATCGAAGGACATATATGCATAGATTTTGATCCGAGGTTTCCAAATATCTTTTTGGATCGAAAATATAAGTCCTGGGGCGTCCGTGGTGGCCCTGGGAAGTTTTCCTACCAAACCCTTGTTTTTCTAGCAGTTCCAGGGTGGTCTGACGGCTCCGTGCTACGGTCCAACGAGTCCGGGAGGCGACGCGGTGGGATCCTCAGGTGGCGGTGGGCTTCCAAGGTGGCGGTGAATCAGGATTCCTAGGCGACGGCGCACTGGGCTTCCCAGGAGGTGGCGGTCGGTGCGGGCACGCGAGTCGGTCGTCTCTTTCGGTCGGCGTGCCGTAGGGGACCGGGGTTGTCGCGACCCCGGGGGAAACCGAGACCCGCGAAACGTGGGTCTCGTTGGGGAAAATATGGACCAACTCGTTCCGGTCTGGGTAAAGCCGCATGAACCGAATGGTGAACCACGAGGCATGATGGACCGAGCGGTCCGAGCTGCGGACCACTGGTCTAAAGGTGGTGGACCAGCCGAACTGGTCCGGCCCACCCCGTCTCTGTCCGTTGACGCCAAAACACCCCTATACTGCAAACCGGGTGTCTGATTCATGTGTCTTCTGCAGAGATGTGATACTCAGATCGAGGTGGAAGTTGTGAGATGGTATAATGAATTTTTAATTCCCGAGGTGGGAGCTCGGTGGCACGACACGCTCGTGAAGCGTTACTTAGCGCCTCACCAAGATTCTTGTTTCAGATGGTGCGAGCACATCCAGAGTCCATTTTAGGCGTCATTAGTGGATTTGTGACCCTGAAGTCTTGAAGAAGTAGTCCAGGGTGGTTGCAGGCATTGAAACTGGAGTTGATTTGTGGGCCCCACATGCCGTTTTTTAAGCTTTGTGCAGCGTACTGTGACTTTTTCATTCGTTGTCCATTCAGGGCGAATGAATTGTCGTTTTGGTGTGTTTTTACGAGAAAATCGCGATGGTGAAGTTCGGCCAACCTTTTTCGGGAGTGAGGTGTGGGCCCCACGAGACGCCGTATGGGCATAAAGTGGCGCTGAACAACTTTTGAGGTGGGAGTCCGTTTCCAGCGAGTAAATAGTCTATCTCGCATGTTTTTCTGTGAGGATTGCAACAGTGAAATCAGTTTGGGCGTGCAAATCCACTTTTGAGATCTTATTAAATGTGGAAAGATGAAATGGAATTGGTCAGAGGTCCCTTTGATGCACTTCAAACCTACGCACATTAGCGATGTTAGTGACCCTTTGTAATGGCACGGGCAGTGCGGATTTATCAGACCAGTCTTGGGTTTACCCTCCAGTGGAGCTGGGCAGTGGGTTACCCACCATCGTGTTAGATTTTAACCTCAAGTAGGGTTGGGCAGTGGGTTACTCGTTGACCTTAGGGTTTACCCTTCGACTGGGCTGTGTAGTGGGTTACCCGATGACCTCTTAGGATTTACCCTCTAGCAGGGCTGGGCAGTGGGTCACCCGACGACAACATAGGGTTTACCCTCCAGCTGGGCTGGGTAGTGGGTTACCTGATGACTTCTTTCAGAATCAGCCCTTTCTCTGAGGCTAGTCAGTGACTTTTCTCCATGATTACTGGAGCGGGACCCTAGGTTGTATGGCTTAGCGATGAGACAACTTTGACATGTGGGACTTTTGGGCATTAGTGATGCATATCCTAAGAACTGTTGGCTACTTTTCCTGGGCTGAGCTTGGAGATACATATCGCCTTACAAACTCGTTCTGGTTTCTTTTTTATCATATATAAATATATATACACCCTACTTTTGTTCCCACTACTTGGGTTCAATATTCCTCCTTCTAGGAAGGGAAAAGACGCACGGGGTATGCCACGAGATTTCCATGTCCATTTCCTCTTAGGTTGGATGAGTTTAATTCCTTATTTGATGGGTTGAGATGTACTCTCTCTCTGTTGTACTCTTACACTATTCTTTTTTCTGTCTACTCTTCACCGTTTTACTACCCCTTTGTTGCTCTATCGAGCTTTCGGGGCAACCTACTGAGTATCTCTATACTCACCCCTGTTTGGGATTTGCCTGCACTTGGTGTTCCGTTGAAGATGATAGACATGTCGATCGAGACTATGGAGGATCATAGAAGACATAGGATCTTGGGCTGCATTCAGTGGTCGTAGTAGGACGTTCAGTTGTGAGACTCACCAGCTGTTTACTTTTGTCTACATGTTTCTGGGTTTTGGCACCTTTCGGGTTGGGCACATGTTTTTCCCTTTTTATGTTCAGTTAACTTGTCAATACTTTACTTTTTCTACTTAGAAGTTTATGTGTGACTGTGGTTGAGTTATAGTTGTTTGTACTTTGGTTTCCTTGTTACTCTGCACTTCTGCATTGAGTGGGTTCTGTGTGTGTACAGGTACATAGGCAAAGGCCTCCCTGAGATTGTTACTCCTTTGGTGCTTGTCACCAGCCCTAGGCCTATGGAGGTAGGCTTGGGGTAGTCACGACTCGAGACTAGTAGGGTCGGGTCGTGACAATCCCAACGTCATAGACATTTTTTCAATCAGACATCTGATTCTCAAGATAAGGCCCTTTAAGTGTTTTTAGGCCCAGGTTTGGTCCGACCAGGTCCGACTGACCCAGCCCGACCCAGTCCGGGCTGGGCCGCAGTGAACTCGGCCTGTTAGGCTGAGGTCTGGACCGTCCCACAAAAAGGTGCGGCCCGGGTCGTATAGGTCAGGACCTGCAAAGGGGCGGCCTGACTCATGGTGGGGCGTGGCCCGGGCCATGGTGGGTCGCGGTCCGGTGGGTTGGGGCTCGGCCCGCTGGTGGCAGCCTGACCCACTGGCAGTGGCCCACTCGGAGGTGGTCTAGCCATGAAGGGTGCGGTCTGCGGTGCTTCTACCAAGCGGCTCATGGGATCTACTCCCCCAATATCGCAAACCACCAAAGGTCGTTTAATCTTTGAAGCAGCGATTCCCATGTGGGTGCTTCCCGGTCACTAAGGAACCTACCAGAGGCACGAGTTCCACCTCCTTCACCATGGATTCAGTCACGATCTCCTACTATCCGGTGGCACACGACGGCGTGCCGCCCTTCCCTTCCGCGGATGTACGACGAGCCGACCGCCTTCTCTAACAGCCACGACTGACGAGCCGTGATCTCTTTGCACACTGGGGACACACGATGGCGTGCCACACCTCCTCCACAACCGACCAGTGCCAGCCGCTCCAATGACCACCATGACGTTCTATCGTGACCTCCCCTTGTGGAATGCGTCGATGTGCTACCCACCATATAGTCGGTCGGTTTTGTTGTGTTGTCGGTCTTCCGGGGAGGTACAAGGATGTAGAAAAGTGGAGGAGGGTTCGGGCCTTGTTCATTAGGCCTATACCCTCCGTGATAGATCAAAAACAAGGGGGATATATTTAAAAGGGGTTGAATACTTAATTTAATTAAACAGAATGTTAAACCCCAAAAGACTCCCCGCAACAACATCCCGAAAAGATGAATGAATCGTGGGTCAACCCGTTAGTCAGTTGACCCAAGTTCTTCATATAATTTCAAGAACGGGGAAGATGAAATAAAAAAATTCCCAAATGATAAATAAACCCTACCTCAAAACCTGTTGGAGAGAATCCGTGGCCTGAAGGCGGATTGTGTTGTTCGTTTCCACAACCGTTTCCCAATGATGACAGTCACACGTCGTACTTCGATTCATGGTTCGGTGTTACCTATCACCTCCTGAATGGATC
Organism: Viscum album; assembly: GCA_963277665.1. NCBI lineage: Eukaryota > Viridiplantae > Streptophyta > Magnoliopsida > Santalales > Viscaceae > Viscum > Viscum album. The sequence goes on along the minus strand of CAUJRU010001242.1, from coordinate 88,945 downwards.
ATCTCCATCCTCTAAGGGTTTGGCATCGTGGCACTCCTTCAGAACATTGTTTCTTGGCGAATCTGTGCCAATACCTCCCCCTAAGCTCCTATATATAGGATAGGAGGAGGGTAAGTAACAACATTAGAATTTAATGGGGGCACATCAATTAGGAAGCTTCAGAATTTCCCAATGGTGTAATTACTTAGGGTTGGTATGTGAATCCATTTATTGGCTTGAAATGTAACTGGTCCCACCCCTTTACATGTCCATTGGAGGATATGAAAGAAAAATAAAAAAATAAAAAAAATTTATTTCATTTCTTTTAAAAAGTCAAAAAACACAATTTTTTCCCCAGACCTACTACGGTCAAAGTAAATCCCACTTAAGTGAATCTTGACACTGTAGATTTAGCAGTACCCTCCGATTTTTAATCTGATCATTGGTTCAAAAGTTAAAAAACGATGCCTGCGTGTTTACTAAATGCACCTTAAACAAAGTTAAATAAATTAATTATGTTCACCCTCAACCCGTACCGGCCTAGGTTAGACTCTTCTTAAGGAGAACACACCCCAATGAACTCAACAATACTCTCATATTTTCAATCCGAGTTACTATTTAGAAGTTATGGATTTTACAATAAAATAATTGTCACTTAATTATTTTATTTATGAACAAAAAATAACTTTCACTGGTGGCTCGCATTGGCCAATGTTAGTTTCTACCTAAAGAGAGAATACACTCATGAGTTCAGTGGTGGTAATGGATTTTTAATTCGAGTTACCATTTGTGAGTTATAAGCATTTGAAAAATAAAATAACTTTATTTAATTATTTTATTTACTGTTATTCAATTTTTGGGTATTCTGATAGGAGACCTGCGCCAACTAAACTTAAGTAACGCCTAGGGTAAACCTGCCACCCTAAACACAACGACGCCCTCAGATTTCGGATCCAAATAAACGTTTAATATTTATTCCACTTTTTCAGGAAAACTTCTTACACTTTCTATTTATTGTTTAACCAAAAATTTATGGATCATTCCGGGCACTCCAGGCCTCAGAATCACACACCGTTAGATTTTGTTGTCCCAAAATAATTCCATATAACTAAAAAAATTATACATAAATTTCAGGACCTTACATTCTCCCCACCTCACGGATTTACATCCCTGAAATCCAAAACATTGACTAAGGAAACAAATGGGGGTAATGAGCACGAATATGAGCCTCCCACTACCATATTCTCTCCTCGAGGTTCCCATGCTTCCAGTGAATGCCAACCAGAGGTATCGACTGCCTACAAAGGACCCACTCCGGTCGATCCTCAAACTCCACCAGGAATCCCATATAAGTCACCCCATCATCAAAGAACAACTCACCCTAGTTGATAATGTGTGATGGATCATGCTCGCATCTCCCCAGCTGTGAAACATGGAAAACAATATGCACCTGGTGCATCTAGGGGGAAATAGATAGACGATAATCCACCTCTCCCACTCTACTGAGAACCTAGAAAGGTCCTATGAACCTTGAAGATAACTTGTCGCCCCAGCCAAATCACTTGAAACCTCATTGAGGTTAGACCAGTATGAAGAAATGGTATCGCTACTCTTGTCGGCATAAGAATTCTTCCAGTTCTGAGCAGTTTTCACCTGCTAACAAGTGAGGCATCATGAAACAAACTCTGCCACTCCTTTCTTCATCTCTGGCCATCAGTACTGACACCAGTGGTCCTGGTACATCTTCTCCACTCCATGATGTACCATTAAAGGGGTTGTATGGATCTCCCTCAACACCTCCTTACAAAGCGTCACTGGTACCATGGTGTGTCCTTTGAAGAAGATGATGTGCTCCCCACCTTCATAAATTCCTTCAGGAGATTGTCCACAGGATATATGAGCACGTCGGGCCTCATAGTCAAGGTCTCAAGCTACCCCCCCCCCCAAATTTTATGATGAATTGGGGGAGTGACAGTCACAGACTGGAGGTATCTACTCCATCTTTATCCATAAAGGATATCCGCAGTGTGAATAGCTTCTCTGATGCCTTAATCAGTAGTTGTAGACCAGACCTCCTGCTGAGTGCGTCTTCTACCATGTTCCCCTTCTTATGAGTATGGGCAGTCTCATGGTAATAGTCCTAGAAAAACTCTATCCATCGTCAATATCTCAGGTTCAGGTCCTTCTGGGAGAAGATACACCTGATAATTTTATGATCAGAGTAAACAGTAAACCATTCACCCACTAAGTTCTTCCACCACATATTTATCTTAAAGACCACTAATGCTAACTCTAGGTCATGGGTAGCGTAGTTTTACTTTTCAGTCTCTATCTATGACAACCCTGCTTTTTATTACAACTTAAACATGCTTTATTACATAAAACTTCAGCTGATACAACAAAGAAGATCGAGAGGTTTAGTGTCTTTGGGGATTAGGATCATTACATAAAAACTTTAAACTTGAAATACAACATCTTTATTGAAAACTTCCTTTACATGACCACTACATTCCTTCGTACTTAGCATTGCATGGGATAACCTGAGGACATGCATAAGAAAAGGGTGAGCTATAAAGCCCAGTAAGGGAGTACAAAATGAATAACATGAGGAGTACAATACATGTTAGTCAATAGGAACATCAATAGAGCATAAGAGTAACATGAACATAAAGGCATGATAAAGCATGATAATCATAACATGGAAATGTGGCAACAACACTTAACATTGAATTAGCATGAGCCAAGGCTCATTGCACATGGAGCATGAGTAAACCCTCATTGCACTTGAAGAATGAGTAAACCCTCGTTGCACTTGAATTAGCATGAGTGAACACTCATTGCACATGATGTATCATGATACTATATTTTACCCAATGCATTGGAGCGCTATAAGGGTGCACCCTTCTTAAACATTTCATTTCATGCATAAGTGTGCCACATGGATCATAAAACATGGATTCATAAAACATAATCATTTGTTCCACGATAAAGGAATGTGGAATTCATACATGAAACTTTATAATCAATAAGTAAATGTTCATAAAGGTGAATACCCTTGATGGAGAAATGGGCATGGTATTCACTACACAATGACATTGGGTTAGAAAATCGGTGCAATTTCGGCAGCGTAACGGCATGACATAAGAATTCATAAAAATGGTTGATGAGAGAGAAAGGGGTTCCTCATCATATTTACATGTAATTGACAGTAAGAAGGTCATATAGATACATGTCCCAACAATTGAAATGGAATTTAGATTCATGATACAAAAGTATTTCTTGTATGTAAAAGAAGAGAGAGAAGTTCCTTTCGGAATTTCGGCATAGTAACGGGTGTGCATGGGAGGAATTTAATGAGAGAGAAAAGGGTATCCCATCATTCAAACAATAAGAGGGCAGTTTGGGGTAGGTGCGAAACCATACCCCAACATCCATAATTGAAATTAAAAGGGCAATACAACTTAAAGAAAATTGACAAAAATGAGAATGGAAGAAAAAAACCCTTACTTGGAAGTGTGCTTCCAAAGGCTAGATAGAGGCTTGTGAGAGGCTTCTTGGGAGCTTGGGGCACCTTGAGAGGATTCTAGAGAGAGTAGGGAAGTGGTTGGATGAGCTCCAAGGGCTTTGAGTGAGGAGGAAGTGGGAGCTTGGGGGGGTTTATATAGCAAAGGTGAGAGAATTCTTTATTATTTAGGTTTGGGACCCCTTATATTAAAATAATCCAAACCACAAACCATATCATGGTATTTTCCCATGGTTTCCGGAAAAGGAAAGAGGAAAACAATATTTTAAAAGGCCAAGGTCCGAACTTATTAAAAAATTAGGGTTGCTTATGTGGAGGTGAGTCACACTCCCATGGAAATTAATTTTAAAAGGCAAAGTGTTGAATAAGTCTTGAGGGATCCATTAATGCTTTGAAAAGTAAGTCAGAAAAACCCAAAACCTCATTATTTTAATGATAAAACATATATTGGACGAACATAAGGATTATTCTATTTTATTACATCACCATTGGGTCATTATGATGTCATAAAACACATTATATATTTAAACGGTATTTAATTTTTACCCAAAAATTTGACTGTCTCAGAAAATTATGAAAAATTCACCATTGGATAATTTCGATGTTCTGATTCCAAAAATAATATTTATTTTATCTAAATAATTTTCTAAATATGTGAATTTTCACTTTTAAAATAAAAATCTATATTTATAAAAAATTCACGGGTTTTGACAGAAATGACTTTCAAAGCTTAATAAAAATTTATAATTGCATTCATAAAATTATAAGATCATTTATATTTAATAAAAATTAATTTAATATTAATAATAATATTTTATTAAAATATTATTTAATTCAAAAATCCCTTAATTTAATAAAATATAATTCTTAATTAAATAATAACCAAAACCACCATTTGTACTTTAAAAAGTATTTACAATGTATCAAAAATGACTAGAAATTATACTCATTATTTTATAAAAAAATAATGCAGATGAACATAGTACTACTTATTTGTTACATAACCCCTTAAAATAGCTGCATAAGACCTAAGGGTAAGGTGTGCGATGGTGACAGACTCTTGGGGCGGCTCGGATAACATCGCTCGAGTGGTAATCTCTATCAACTTCCACTTTTCCCGTAGACGGTCCCGTTCAAGCTTTACATAATGAAGCTCATCTTGGGCTTGGTTAAGGGAGAAGCCCAAAGACGCCACCTCTTTTCCGAGCTCCTACAAATGGGCTTCGTATGGGGCAATTCTACTGGATGAGGCCATCGATTCCTTTGTCTGAGTAAAATTGGGTTCGTTAAAGCCATATATTTATACTACTCATGTGATCACTGTTCAACGACTATAAAAGTAACGATCACAAATCTTAACATAAAACCAAAGAAGTTGACATCTTTTAAAAACATTTTTCATAAAGAGACATTTAACTGGATCAAGAGGGATTTTCATTAATGAAACTTTGGGTCGTTACAATATTCCCCCCTTAAGAAATTTATACCTCTAAATTTTCCTTTTCCCACACTAAAAAAATGTGGTTAACTCAGCTTCTTCATATCCTCTGACTCCCAAGTCGCTTCTTCAAACTTGTGGTTTCTCCACAACACCTTGAAGAGGGGCATTGACTTATTTCGTAGAACTTTTTCTCTATGATATAAGATCTTCATTGGTTGCTCCTCATAAGAAAGATCATCTTCTAATTGTACCACCTCGGAAGAGAGTACATGTGAAGGGTCCGGTATGTACTTCCTTAAGAGGGATACATGGAAGACATCATGCACCTTGGCCATAGTAGGTGGAAGTGCTAGTCGATAGGCCACAGCCCCAACACGATCAAGAATCTCAAAGGGGCCGATGTACCTTGGTCTTAACTTCCCTTTCTTTCCAAACCTCATGACCTTCTTCCACGGAGATATGCGTAAAAACACCATGTCTCCGACTTTGAACTCAAGGCCTCGTCGACGATTATCTGCATAACTCTTCTGTCGACTTTGGGCTGCCTTGATATGCTGCTGAATGGTTTTCACCTTCTCCACCATTTCTTCAACCATTTCTAGTCCAAGCAGCTTACATTCACCGACCTCATCCCAACATGCCAGTGTTCTACACCTTTTCCCATACAGGGCTTCATATGGTGCCATTTGGATGCTCGAGTGGAAACTATTATTATAAGAGAACTCAACCAGAGGAAGATGTTGATCCCATCCTCCCTTAAAGTCCATTGAGCACGCTCTCAACATATCCTCATGTGTTTGGATAGTCCGCTCGGATTGGCCATCAGTTTGAGGATGATAGGCCGTACTGAAGTTCAGTTCAGTATTCAGAGCATGTTGAAGACTCTTCCAAAACATAGAGGTGAATCTTGGATCTCGGTCAGACACAATAGATAGTGGTACTCCATGAAACCGTACCACTTCTCTGATATATATCCGTGCCAGTTGATCCAAAGAGAAATCCTCTCGAATAGCAATGAAGTGTGCAGACTTTGTAAGACGATCCACAACAACCCAGATTGCATTGTTGCCTTTGGATGTCCTTGGAAGTCCGATGACAAAGTCCATGGTGATGTTCTCCCATTTCCATTCTGGTATGGGAAATGGTTGCATCATCCCCTTAGACTTCTGCCTCTCTGCCTTCACTTGCTGACACACCAGGCACTTTGATGTATATTCAACGATCTCCTTCTTCATATTATCCCACCAAAAGTTTTCTCGGAGATCTCGATACATCTTTGTGCTCCCTGGGTGAATAGGGAAATTTGAACTATGTGCATCATCCAAGAGTTCCTTCTTCAGCTCCAGACTTGATGGAACACATAGTCTTTTCCCAAACCGCACAGTTCCTTCTTCTTTAACATTAAACTCCGAGGATTTCCCCTTTTTGATATCTTCCACTTTTTCCTGAATTCCCACATCATCCTTTTGAGCATCGTTTAAACTTTCCAAAAGAGATGGTTGAGCAATAATTTGTGAAAGGATTGTTGATGTTCCCTTCTTTATGATTCCCACGTCCATCTTCATCAAGTCTAAGAAGATTGGATCCTTCTCAATTCTCATAATTGATAGGATCGCTGGATCCTTTCTACTTAGGGCATCCGCCACCTTGTTCGCCATCCCAGGGTGGTAATGTATTGAACAGTCATAATCCTTGATGAGATCTATCCATATTCTCTGGCGCATATTAAGCTCTTTCTGTGTGAATATATATTTAAGACTCTTGTGGTCAGTATATATCTCACATTTTTCTCCATAGAGATAATGCCGCCAGATTTTCAAGGCAAAGATCATCGCCGCCAACTCCAGATCATGGGTTGGATAGTTTCGCTCATGGATTTTCAACTGCCTTAAGGCATAGGATATCACTTTATCATTCTGCATCAGCACACATCCTAAGCCCTTCTTCGAAGCATCACTGAATACCACAAAAAGCTCTCCACTTGTTGGTAAAGTGAGAACAGGTGGAGTGATAAGCCTCATTTTTAACTCCTTGAAGCTTTCTTCGCATTAATCACCCTAAGCAAAATTTATTCCCTTTCGAGTTAGCTTGGTAAGAGGGTTGGACAATTGTGAGAAATTTCTCACAAATCGTCGATAATATCCAGCTAACCCCAAGAAGCTACGGATATCTATTACCGATGTTGGCCTCGGCCATCCCTCAATTGCATCTGTTTTGGAGGGGTCCACAGATATCCCATTGCATGTGATGACATGGCCCAAGAATGAGACCTCCTTCAACCGGAACTCACACTTTTTGTACTTGGCATAGATCTTCTCCTTGCGCAAAGTCTCTAGTACAGTTCTTAAATGCTCCTCATGCTCCTCCTTGGTTTTGGAGTATATTAGAATATCATCTATAAATACTACCAAAAATTTGTCAAGGTAATCTCTAAAGACTCTATTCATCAAGTCCATGAATATTTCTGGAGCATTGGTGAGTCCTAAAGGCATTACTATGAATTCATAGTGCCCGTACCTTGTACGAAAAGCAGTTTTGGGGATATCTTTCTTCTTCACCCTTACTTGATAATATCCCGACCGCAAGTCCACCTTGGAGAAGTATTGTGCTCCACGCAGCTGATCAAACAAGTCATCGATTCTAGGGAGAGGATACTTGTTCTTTATCGTGATTTTGTTAAGTTCACAATAATCGATGAAAAGCCGCATTTACCCATCCTTCTTCTTGACGAAGAGGACTAGTGCACCCCATGGTGATGTACTTGGGCGTATAAACCCTTTATCCAGATTCTCCTGTAGTTGTTTCTTCAGCTCTTCGATCTCAACAACAACCATTCTATATGGAGTCTTTGATATTGGTAGCGTCCCAGGTATAAGTTCAATTGAGAACTCAACATCTCTTCTTGGAGGAAGACCAGGAAGTTCCTCGGGAAACACTTCAGCGAATTCCCTCACAATAGACATTTCTTAAAGTGTGGTTTCTTCCTTGGACTCAATCATCTGAGCCAAATATGCGTACTCATAAGGCAGTAATATCCATGCTTGAGATGATGGAGCTAAAGGAGATTCATCTTTCTCCTGACACTTGTAACGAATCGGGGGTCGATTCTCCATATGGAGTGTGATTTCACTCTCCCGACAATTTATGTTGGCTCTATATAAGGAAAGCCAATCCATGCCAATAATTGCATCAAATTACACCAGAGGGAGTATGAAGAGGTTCACCGGGAAATTCAATCCACAGATTATAACAGGGGAGGACTTATACCCATGGGATGCAATGATTTCCCCATTTTCCATACTCACCGAAATCTTTACTTCCATGATTTGTGGTGGTGCTAGGATTGTTCTAGTAAACTTTTGAGATATAAAAGAATGCGTAGAACCTGAATCAAAAAGTACGTTCACTATTCTTGAATGAATAACTAGCGTACCTGTCACCACTTCATTGTCGGGGTTCACTTCGGCAGAAGTGATGGAAAAAGCTCTTCCTTGCTATCTTGGAGGTTGTTGGTTGCCTCCGAAAACCCTTGGATTAGGTCACTGATCTGCAAAATGACCCGGTTCTTTGCATTTGTTGCATTGAACAATGCGTTGAGTTTCGAATGGAGCATTCCTCTCCTCTGTCGTAGCTGCGGGTCCTTCTTGCCAACAGTTAATAGCAAGGTGCCCTTCTCTTCCACACCTGAAGCATTTTCTCGTCCCCTTAAGGCAATTTCCGGGGTGCTTCTTTCCACACTTTTGGCAAGTGGGGTGCTGGAACTTCTTAGCGCTGTTGGATTTATCCATCGGACCACCAGCATTGAATTCCACCTTACGCTTCTTGTCCCCATGATACCCATGTGATTCTCCGATCTCCATTTCAACCTTGAGGGCACATCGGAAAATTTCCTCATAACTATCGAAGTCACGGATCGCTAATGCTTTCTGCAAACTAGGCTTCAGCCCACCAAAGAAGTGGTCAACCTTGCATTCGGGGGTAACGACAAAGCCGGAAGCGTATCGTGCAAGCCTTGTGAAGTTTTCCTCGTACGTTCCCACAAATTCTTCATCTTTCTATTTGAGGGAAAGTAAGTCCCTTTCCATCTTAAGACGGAGGGTGCGCGAAAAATATTTATCGAAAAACATCTTCCGGAATTCCTTCCATTCCAAAGCCTCGATCTCCTCCTCAGGCTTCGTATTTTTGATCAACGTCCACCATTGATCAGCTTCACCCTCCATACGATAAGCCGCCAGGAGAACCTTCTCTTGTTCAGAGCATTGGAGGATGGATAATATATTTTCAATGGAGTTTATCCATTGTTCAGCGATCGTGGGATCAGATGACCCTCTAAAAATAGGAGGCCTTTGTCTCATGAAGCTTTCAATAGCGACGTGTCCTTTCTTAGGGGGGTTGAATGTTCCTCTTGACCCGTGTTTCTATTCAAAACTTGAGTTATCTGAGAGAGAAGCGTGACAAAGTTCGCGATTCCCGCTCCCATTGGATTGAGCATCTCATTAGTACAATCATCACACTGATCTTCAAAACGGTTGTTAGCCCGAGTCCTCCTATTACCGGCCATTGGCTGGAATAAAAGGAATGTTAGGGGTAACACATAAAGGGTAATCCAAAGACAAAATTTTATGACTTATAAATACACTGTAATCTATTTAACTCATGAGTCTATAGGATTCAATCCAGGCTTTTCATGATCTACCTTATAACATATATTCTTAGGGGCATTTTTCCCTTGATAAGGGTTCATACTAACATTGTGAATTTATCAAAACATATCCCCCGGGAGTGTCGTAACCAAGAGTGCAGCAAGGCCCGTTGTCGTGCACCAGTTCCCGTTCGAGTCTAGCTCAATGCGGTGTTTTCGGGTTTTACCCCTAGGATACATCTGTGCCAGAGCCGCCTCTACCTGCTCGTATCCAGACAGGGATGTATTTGTTTGATAAACCACTTACTTAGTATTTACCAAAACTTAGGGATGTTTTTATTATACTTAGTCTTGTATCTAAGGCTTTACTAGGGTTTCCTAATCCCAAAAATAACTAAACCTATCCTCTGATACCAACTATGACAACCCTTCTTTTTATTACTACTTAAACATGATTTATTACATAAAACTTTACTTGATACAACAAAGAAGATCAAGAGGTTTAGTGTCTTTGGGGCTTAGGATCATTACATAAAAACTTTAAACTTGAAATACAACATCTTTATTGAAAACTTCCTTTACATGACCACTACATTCCTTTGTACTTAGCATTGCTTGGGATAACCTGAGGACATGCATAAGAAAAGGGTGAGCTATAAAGCCTAGTAAGGGAGTACACAATGAATAACATGAGGAGTACAATACATGTTAGGAAATAGGAACATCAATAGAGAATAAGAGTAACATGAACATAAAGGCATGATAAAGCATGATAATCATAACATGGAAATGTGGCAACAACACTTAACATTGAATTAGCATGAGCTAAGGCTCATTGCACATGGAGCATGAGTAAACCCTCATTGCACTTGAAGCACGAGTAAACCCTCGTTGCACTTGAATTATCATGAGTCAACACTCAATTAACATGACGTATCATGATACTATACTTTACCCAATGCATTGGAGCGCTATAAGGGCGCACCCTTCTTAAACATTTCATTTAATGCATAAGTGTGCCACATGGATCATAAAACATGGATTCATAAAACATAATCATTTGTTCCACGATAAAGGAATGTGGAATTAATACATGAAACTTTATAATCAATAAGTAAATGCGCATAAAGGTGAATACCTTTGATGGATAAATGGGCTTGGTATTCACTACACAATGACATTGGCTTAGAAAATTGGTGCGATTTCGGTAGCGTAACGACATGACATAAGAATTCATAAAAATGGTTGATGAGAGTGAAAGGGGTTCCTAATCATATTTACATGTAATGGAAAGTAATAATGTCATATAGATACATGTCCCAACAATTTAAATGGAATTTAGATTCATGATACAAAAGTATTGCTTGTATGTAAAAGAAGATAGAGAAGTTCCTTTCGGAATTTCGGCATAGTAACGGGTGTGCATGGGAGGAATTTAATGAGAGAGAAAAGGGTATCCCATCATTAAAACATTAATAGGGCAGTATGGGGGAGGTGCGAAACCATACCCCAACATTCATAATTGAAATTAAAAGGGCAATACAACTTAAATAAAATTGACAAAAATGAGAATGGAAGAAAAAAACCCTTACTTGGAAGTGTGCTTCCAAAGGCTAGAGAGAGGCTTGTGAGAGGCTTCTTGGGAGCTTGGGGCACCTTGAGAGGATTCTATAGAGAGTAGGGAAGAGGTTGGTCTAACTCCAAGTTCTTTGAGTGAGGAGGAAGTGGGAGCTTGGGTGGGTTTATATAGGAAAGGCGAGAGAATTCTTTATTATTTAGGTTTGAGACCCCTTATATTAAAATAATCCAAACCACAAACCATCCCACGGTATTTTCCCATGGTTTCTAGAAAAAGAAAGAGGAAAAAAATATTTTACAAGGCCAAGGTCCGAACTTATTAAAAAATTAGGGTTGCTTTTGTGGAGGTGAGTCACACTCCCATGGAAATTAATTTAAAAAGGCAAAGTGTTGAATAAGTCTTGAGGGCTCCATTAATGATTTGAAAAGTAAGTCAAAAAAACCCAAAACCTCATTATTTTAATGATAAAACATATATTGGCCGAACATAAGGATTATGGTATTTTATTACATCACCATTGGGTCATTATGATGTCATAAAACACATTATATATTTAAACAGTATTTAATTTTTACCCAAAAATTTGACTGTCTCAGAAAATTATGAAAAATTCACCGTTGGATAATTTCGATGTTCTGATTCCAAAAATAATATTTATTTTATCTAAATAATTTTCTAAACATGTGAATTTTCACTTTTAAAATAAAAACCGACATTTATAAAAAATTCACGGGTTTTGACAGAAATGGATTTCAAACCTTAATAAAAAATTTTAATTGCATTCATAAAATTATAAGATCATTTATATTTAATAAAAATTAATTTCATATTAATAATAATATTTTATTAAAATATTATTTAATTCAAAAATCCCTTAATTTAATAAAATATAATTCTTAATTAAATAATAACCAAAAACAACATTTGTACTTTAAAAACTATTTACAATGTATAAAAAATGACTAGAAATTATATTCATTATTATATACAAAAATAATGCACATGAACATAGTACTACTTATTTGTTACATAAACCCTTAAAATAGCTGCATAAGACCTAAGGGTAAGGTGTGCGATGGTGACAGACTCTTGGGGCGGCTCGGATAACATCGCTCGAGTGGTAATCTCTATCAACTTCCACTTTTCCCGTAGACGATCCCGTTCAAGATTTACATAATGAAGCTTAGCTTGGGCTTGGTCAAGGGCGAAGCCCAAAGATGCCACCTCTTTTTCGAGCTCCTACAAATGGGCTTCGTATGGGGAAATTATACTAGATGAGGCCATCACTTCCTTTTTCTGAGTAAAATTGGGTTCGTTAAAGCCATATATTTATACTACTCATGTGATCACTATTCAACAGCTATAAAAGTAACGGTCACAAATCTTAACATAAAACCAAAGAAGTTGACATCTTATAAAAACATTTTTCATAAAGTTACATTTAACTGGATCAAGAGGGATTTTCATTAATGAAGCTTTGGGTCGTTACACTATCTCAACTCCTAAAAGATCTGCTGACACTTCTCCATCCACTAGAAAGTTTCCCCATTTTTCGTCAAAGCTGACAAGGGTGCCGCTACCCTGGTGAAGTCGAGAAAAAATATTTGGTAGTACCTAGCCAAAGCAGACTTCCCTCTCCCTTCAGGGAGGTAATCCTAGAAATATATTTTGAAAATATGTACCCATGCTCTACCACTCATGTATGGAACTAAAAACTAAAAACACCTACTACCACGAGGGAAAGTCTAGCCGACTCAAGAGTGATCGAATGCAACTTCCTATGCATGAGTTTATCTGGTGCTTCCAGGGTTTCCTTATTCTCTGACCAAGGAAAACCCCATTCCCACGTTATAGATAGACACAACTAGAAAATGGGCTATTTCCATGGTTCAAAACCATGGAAATAGGGCCCAAAACTGTGGCCATAGCCTATGGCCGTGATTTTTCCCAACTGTGGGTGCTATCACCATGGTAGTAGGGTCAGACCAATGGCCACTGTTTTAACCCTAGAAATAGGTGTCCTATTTCCATTGTTTTGAAAATCGTGGCCATAGGTGCCTCTGCTGTCAACCGTGGCAGTTCACCTATGGGAATGATTTTAACTGTGGCCTAGTGCTAGGGTTTTAACCATGGCTATAGCCTTAAAAACCGTGGAATAGGTGGCCTATTTCTATAGTTAAAACCATGGCTATAGCCCTAGAAAACCATGGAAATAGACTAAAACTAATGTGTTTCTCGCAAGATTTGATCCCAACACCATCTTTTCACGTTCCAGCGACCTAACCACCAAACCACTAAGGATTTTGTGTATATACATATATAATATGTTATAGATTTTATTAAAAACCATGGTAGTATCCTAAAAAACAAGGAAATAGTTCTCCCCACCATTTTTTTGGCAGGAAATGTTTTCTCGCACGCAAGGGTGGGATACCTATAGCCATGGTTTTCAAAACCGTGGCTAAAACCCTTCGAAAAAAGGCCTATAGCCACAGTTTTGAAAATCGTGGCTATAGGAAACATAACCATGCCCATTGGTTTTGAAAACTGTGGCTATAGGCCACATAACCATGGTCATAGATATCTATAACCATGGTATTAAAACCATGAATATACGTCTGTGGTTGTAGCTTGTTTTTCTAGTTTTGAAACCACAACTTTTTTCCAAATATAGTCAATCTGAGTATAAACTCTGGATGCCCAGTCCGTACCCAAACTAACATCATAAGGCCTCGATGCTACCACCAAGAGGCTCCAACTAAAACTCTCACCTCAATGGCCAGATCACATCATCGGTGTAAGTCTGATTATCGAGTCTCCTCCCAAAGGTACCTCCAGACGTGAGGGCCAAGTCAACGGTTTAACTGGAAGCTCTAGGTCTTGGACAAGATTCATGGAAGGAAGGAATGATCGGAATCTTTGTCTATTAATATAGTAGATATTATTAGACACAAACAGTACCTATAATCATTCTTGGAGTTCTTGGGTCACACTCCTTGATTGCATGAAACTACTCCCTTCCCCTATCATCCCGATCTCTGATCCTGGTGGGGACCACATTGTGGTGGTGGTTGTAACATGTTAACAAGAATACCACCTCATGATAACCTCCTAGATCCACTTCAATGTCTTTTTCCCTTCAGATTCATCTATCCCTATCACTTTCTCATCCTGGCACATTTTACACGCCCATGTCTCCAAGACTAGCGTCAGTTTACTACTTTCATACTGCTAACATTCACTGGCTGTATTCACTCAACCAAAGAACATTCAACCTCAAAGGTTCTCTATAGCACACTAACATAAGTAGGAATGCATAGGGGATTAGTTTTGTCTTGGATGTTCCTAAACACAACTCGTTCGGAGGTCCGAGCCCTGAAGCAGTGATCGTACTGTATTCATCGAGTGCCTAGGATAGTCGATATGCCTCGATGAATACTCAGCTACCAACATGTTGTCCTGCTGAAGCTATAGAAGCTATAGGGAACTCTCATCCACCTTTTCAAGATATTCCTTAGATTCCTATGAGTCAGGATCACCTTGGAATATGAGGGGTATCTGATGCTGAAACATGTGTAAGGCACTAAGCATGCATGTGTCCTCTACCGGTACTGCCAGTTGTAACTGCTAACCAACGAGCATTGATATAGCTGAAAAACTACCCTAAGGTACTATCTCAGGAAACAGTCTAAGTACTGAAGCCTCATTACTCTGCAGACCGTTCTCATGGTCACATCCTAGAAAATACTAGCATCTAGGATCACCATCTACTCAACTGGTGTCCCAACTAGGCAGAAAACTCTAGCCACAACCTCTAGTTAGTCCTCAGCTGCCTAGGAATTTGTCTCACCTCAAAACCTCATAGGAAACTACCATAGGAAGTCGTGCAACATGTTTAGTCATTGTGCACCATCATCTAGTGTTCCTGGTGGTAAATGCTTGCCAATAGGCGGTTGTGCTACTCGTACACCACCTGAAGGTTCCAAAATAGTAAGAGGGATCTACACCGAAGCCTCATTTCTTAGTGGGCCGTCATCGCGTACCCTCTCAGGAATCCCAGATGGTTGTCTACATGGCAACATCCTGATAAAGAACAGGTTCACTATGGTCATTAAGTTATACATGGTGATTTAACTCCAAAGAAATCACAAGAAAATATCTTCAAAAACACACACAATCGGTGTTTCTGTGTACTGAGTCAGAAAGCATAATTCAGGGTCATGGTGTATGGATACGTCGACTGCCACAGTAATAATGGACTCCCCTAACAGAAACCCACACTCATAACACTTAACACTATTACCACACAGAAAAGATCAGAGTCCTAGTTCTTTGGTGGAACCAATCTCCTCTAATAGAACTTTTTCACGACCCGTCCCCTGGGGCTCGTGCCGTGACTACCCCAAGCCCACATTCCATAGGCCAGGGGCTAGCGATTTGCACCAGAAATGACAATTCTTAAAACAGGAAGGCTTTTCCTTTAAAACTATACAAACTCATAGAGTAGAATGCAATAAGGGGAAACCACATAGACTAGAATGAAACAAAAGAAACTATGAATTAAACTGTTGTAGTAATGAGTGTTGAACGTAAAGGGGCCAGAATACAAGACCAACTAGAAAAGTACAAGTACAACTGAAAAAGTAAAAAACAACTGAAAAGTGGAATGCAGCTCTGGATTATCCACCATAGATCCTACCTTAAGTGAAGGTACAACTCACGATCTGAAGTCCCTGCATCATGTCATGCCAATAAGGTCCAGCTCCAAGCACGACCCAGTACTAGGTCCTTCAACCTCAATCAATATTGTACGTTATCTACACCAGAAACAACAAGGTGCAGGCGAAGCCCATGTAGAGGTGAGTATAACGATACTCAGTAGGGGCCTTTAGACCCCCTTAGGTCTCTTAGAGTTCCACAAAAGAAAAACCTCAAAGCACGAAGCAAAAGTACACAACACTTGTTAGCTCACACCAGGTATCACTTTAGGTTAATAGTAGAAGGGTTATCACATTATCAAACTCCTCAGCTACTAGATAAATCCACCTCTATCAAGTATAGTGGGCCTGCTGGGTCACACAAAGCCTCTTCCCACTAACCTTGAACTACTGTGGTGCCCATCCCCGATGGGTATCGTGGGCATGCTGGGTCACACAAAGCCGCTTCCCACTATGTGCATGCTGGGTCACACAAAGCCACTTCCCTCCTTGGACTAACTGAGGTACTCCTCCTGTCGAGTGTCGTGGGTTTGCCAAGTCAAACAGAGCCTCTCCCTACCGTGGGCCTGCTAGGTCACACAGAGCCACTTCCAACTAGGCTAATCATCAAGCAGTTTTCAGGTCTCAGCCAACCGCAAGGTTCAATACGTAGTCTACTTGGGAGAAATGCTCCTCAAGACACTCTCTGCATCTTGATATCCATGGAATTCATCACAATTTATATTCTAGGGCAATAACCATAGCATCATCAGTAAAAACCATGAACTCTTCAGCTGCTGGAGATCTCCTCCTCTATCGAGTATAGTGGGCCTACCGGGTCACACAAAGCCGCTTCCCACTAACCTTGAACTACTGTGGTACTCATCCCTAATGGGTACTATGGGCATTCCAGGTCACACAGATCTGCTTCCCATCATGGGCCTACTGGATCACATAGATTCCCACCTTGGCCATCGTCAAGCTATCTTCAGGTCTCAGCCAGTTGTAGGGTTCTGTAAATAGCGCGCTTGGGAGAATAGCTCCTCAAGCCAATAGTTGTATTAAAACTTGTAAAAAGCCTCACAAGGAAGTAACCCGATGATTCTCCATGTCATAAGGGTTCCAACGCAATAGATGGAGCGTCAATCGGACTCTTGGTCTATGTGTTATTGGAAATTTAGTGTTGAGGGCCCAGTTGGATTCAGGTGAGATCCAACCCTGTCATACTCCATGTTTCTCAAAAACTCTCATGGGTTAGTTCAAAAGGACCATCTCACTCCAAGTATTACAACACCATAGATAGTTCATCAAACATAAATCTGGTTCTCAATATAAGGCCCTTAAAGTGTTTATGGGCCTAGGTACGGTTCGACCCAGTCGGCACGACCTGGTCTAGGCTAGGCAAGGGTGGACATGGCCCGTTGGGCCGAGGTTTGGCCTGGCCCGCAAAAAGGGGCAACTCGGCCCATGGTGGGGCCCGGGCCGGCCTACGGTGGGGCACGACCCGACCTGCGAGGGGGTGGGGGTGGGGGGGGGGGGCGTGTGGCCCGGCCCGCGGTGGGGCGTGGCCCAGCCTGCTGGCAGTGGCCTGCTGGGATGGTCGCCCAGCCCGCTGGCAGCGGCCGCTGAAGGGCAGTCTGACCATAAAGGGTGCGGCCCGCAGTGCTTCTGCAAGGTGGCTCGGGGGAGACGCTACCCCAAGATCCCTAATGGACAAAGGTCGTTCGGTTTTTAAGAGGAAGCACCACGTGGGCACCACCCGCTCCTTGTGGAATCCATTAGAGATGTGGGCTCCGCCTCCTCCACCGCGGATTCGGTCGCAGTCTCCTGCTCTCCGGCAGTGTGCGATGGCATGCTGCCTTTCCCTTCTATGACCGACCAACGAGTCAAAATACTTCTCCGACTACCGCGGCTGATGAGCCACGACCTTTTTTCACATTGGTGGTGCGTGATGGTGCACCTCACCTCCTCCACGACAAGCCGGTTTCAGCTGCTCTGATGACCTATGTGACGTTTTTCCATGACCTCCTCTTGCGGAATGCGTTGATGGGCAACCCACCATGTAGCCAGTCAGTTTTGTTGCGCTGTTGGTCTTCCGTGGAGGCATAAGGATGTAGCAAGGTGGAAGAGTTTTTGCGCTGTGTTTGTTAGGCACACACCCTCTGTGTTAGCTCGTAAACATGGGGGATAAATTTAAAAGGGTTTGAATAAGCAATTGAATTAAATAACAAGTTAAACCCCACAATACTCCACACAACAACCTCCTACAAAGAAAAATGATTAGTGGGTCAATCCGTTAGTCAGTTGACCTGCTTTCTTTATATAATTTCAAGAATGGGGAACGTGGAATAAAAAAGAATTCCCAAACAAAAAATAACCCCTAACTCGAAACTTGTTAAAGAGCTTATGCGGCTTGAAGGAGGATTGTGTTCTTCGTTTTCGCAACCGATTACCAGTGAGGGCACTCGCACGTCGTCCTTCAGTTCATGGGTTGGTGTCACCCATCACCTCCCACTAGGATCGGCTCCATACATTGAAGGTTCAACATCAAAACACTCCTTTAGCACTTCATTACATGAGAATGCTATGTCGGTACCTCTCCCAAGATCCATATATATAAGGGTGGGGGAGGGTAAGTAACGACGTTAGAATTTAATGGGGCTCATCAATTAGGAATCTTCCTAATTCCCCAATGACATCGTTAGTTAAGGTTAGCTGGTTAATCCATTTATTGGATTGACATATCACTGGCCCCACCCCTTTACTTGTCCATTAGAGGATATGAAAGAAAAATAATATAATAAAATTATTTTATTTCATTTATTTTAAAAATTCAAAAAAGTTAATTTTTTTCCAGACCTACTGCAGTCAAAGTAATGTCTCTATTAAGAGAATCTTGGCATTGTGGATTCAATGGTGCCATCAGATTTTTAATCTAAGCACTAGTTCAAAAGTTAGAAAACACTGCCCATGCGTTTACTAAATGTACCTTAAGAATTCAATAAATTAATTATGTTCACCCTCGACCTGCGCCGGTCGAGGTTATGCTCTTCTTAGGAAGAAAAAAACCCAAAAAACACAATGGTACTCTCATATTTTTAATCCGTGTTATCATTTAGATGTTATAGAATTTACAATTAAATAATTGTTACTTGATTATTTTATTTATGGCCAAAACTAACATTCACTGGGGGACCATGCCAGCAAATGTTAGTATTTTCCCAAAGAGAGCATACCCTCACGAGTTCAGTAGTGGTCTCATATCTTTAATCCGAGTTACCATTCATGAGTTACAAGCATTTGAAAAATAAAATAACTTTATTTAATTATTTTATTTATGGTTATGACATTTTCATGTTTTCTCAAAGGAGTCCCTCGATGACTAAACTTAAGTTGCACCTAGAGTAAACCCACCATCCTGAACGCAACGGTGCCCTCATATTTCTTATTCGGGATACCATTTAAGAGATATTCCAATTTTTTAAGAAAACTGCTTATGCTCGCTATTTAGAGTTTAAAAAAAACTTTGACAGATCATTCCAGGAACTTCGGGCCATGGAATCACGCGCCATAAGATTTCACAGTCTCGAAAAAATTCCATACAATTAAAAAAATATACATAAATTCCATGAAACTAAAACTGCAACCTCAAAACAATGTGATTCATTCACATATCACGTAGAATGTATTAAAGATTGTTTTAGTAAATATATATGATATATATGACATATTAATTAATATTTTATGATATTATATATATTTACATACATATCAATAAATTTCATTCTTTCAATATGATAGGAAAAAATAAAATATAATTCATGCGTACGTATGGCCTACCGCCTCCATGAACAATGTTTTAGTTTGTATTTAAATATTATTGTAAATACTTTTACAATGAATATATAAGATATTTATAACATTTTTTAACTTCTTTAGATGATTAAATTAAGACCACATGGACTATTGAAATCTTATCAAGTTCATTTTCAACTGATGTATCAAATATCAAAAAAATTTTCTAATATGAATTTAAATAATTATGTAATTATTATAATAGGATATTTAATGATATAAAGGAATACTAAAAATTAAACGGTTATGAATAAAGTATAAATTAACCTAATTTTATTATTCATCAACAACAAGGAATATATGACACGAGTCAGACTCAAGGTAAGGTAATTTCATAACCTGATATCCATTCTTTGTGTTAAAATTCTACTTGTGGATTATATCGTTAAATTCTAATATGTGAAAATAATTTTTAATATATTATATTATATTTATAGATTTTTATGTTTAATTATAGTTAAAACATTTAATTGATCTATTTTATTACCTAAATGATCATTTTAAGGGACTCTTTAAAAAAAATCTTTTTTAAATGATTGAATGGTTTATTTTACTAAATCTTTCTCTTCAATGTCCATGTTTTAAAAATAGTTTTCAGGATTTTTTATGGACATGAATGTTTTAAAATTTTTACTCCATTCAAAATTTTTAAAGTGGTATGGGACACTTTGATTCAAAAATATTCTTTTGAGATGTTTTAATTGTGTTTTAAAAATTTATTTATTATTTAAATAAAATTGAATGTGTTATTTAACATATACTTCATGAACAAAATTTCTTACATTTATATCACTTTAATTTTTGGATGTTTAATTTTCATATTAAAATTTATATTTTCAAATAAAGTGTTTTCATTTATGAGTGAGTAGCTTTTTAAAATTGAAATGTGATTTCAAAGAGGAAATTATATTTTTCCATTATACATGTTTTATGTGTTATGATTATATTATGGCTCTTGGTAATAGTTTATTTATTTGGTTGGTTCCATGATAAATCAATGGAGGGTGATCCCATGATATCTCTGTAATGAATTGGGTAGTGAGATGGAGTTAAACGACAATGTTTCTCCTAATATATTTAGGTAATATACTGTTATGGGTATTCCAAATGTAACCATGAAGCTTACTCCCTATATAGATATGAAATCTATAATGCTAGTATGATTTGGATGCCTCATGCTACCTTTATAATTTATTATTTCAAAGATAATTTTTAGTAATCTTATGATTTCAGGAGGTATGTTAAAGATTTTTTGTTTTATGGGTGAGAAGTATGATTTTGTGAAAATGTTTTCATGAGTTTAAAATATTTAAGAACTAATGATTTCATTCACTATTTTGTATCCCTAACTGAGCATTTTGTGCTCATCCTAAGTTTTTGGAATGCTTTCTATAGGATATGAGGATGTGTAAGAGAAAGGTATTAGTCCAGAATGTTTTTAGGTCAAAAATAAATCACATTGTATTTTAATGAGTTTTACTTTTTGAAAAAAATATTGTGAGTAGAAGTGTCTACTTCGTAATATTTGAGTTGTTATGTAATATTTATGGCATAATTATCCAAAATTATAAACCTAAAAAGATCTTAAATTTAAATTATTTATTGAACTCAAGATTATGAAATGTTTAAGGATAGGGCCTAATAGTTGGTATCAGAGGTTGGGTTAGATTGATTTAGAGGTTAGGGTGTTATTTGAGCATAAGTTACATGTTGTATATAACCACAGTGGTTAGCACATTAAAAATATTTATTGTTATTTTAAATAAATTTATTTAGTTTTAGAGAATTTTAATAAGTATATCTTAGTGTTTATGTTCCTCATAGGATAGTATATTATGATTTTATTGTTATAGTCACACTAATTGTTTTGGTTTTCATAAATGGATGGATCTAGCTGGAACCAAAGTAACAATGGATGTAAAGGAAAATGTGGTGGTTCTCTAAATAAGCAACCAAATGAAATGGTAGATGAAGTGAGAAATATTGTGGTTACTCTAATTCAACTATCTGGAATCATGATTAACCACTTGAACCTTGGAGTGTTTTCTAATGTATCATATATGTGAGAAAAAAATCCATGTGGAAGTTCGGGTAACAATGATCATAAAGGAAAATACATTCAATGACATATGTTTCAATAATGTGGAAATAAAAACCAAGTAAAATTTCATAAAGGTTCTTGAAGATGTTTTTGGTGTAAAAATGGTGGTTATATAGGAATAATCTACCAAGAAAAAAAGAAGCATTCATTCGATTATGGGAAAGGGAAATATGTTCTTACCAAGTTATAAATTGAATATTTTAAATGTGGGGATTATGGTAAATATGAAACTCAGTATCCTATAAAGAAGGATACCAAATGGAATCATCAAGAGGGATCTGAAAATGACATATGAAAGGTATGCATTATTTCTTGACTCATGTTTTGACATTGTTGAATCTTAAGACAAGATTTAGGTTTTGGTTTGTAGGAATGATGTATTAGGGAATAAAATGGAAAATCATGGATAAAGGATAATGAAGAATTTTTAATGATTGTGATTTTTAAATTTTTGGAATTTGAGAGATATTTTAGATCTATGGATGATGAAATGTTGAAGGGTATTAATGCTCTTTTGATGATGGGATTACTTTGGAAAACTTTTTTTAGTATATATAACCATAGAGTCTTTTATGTGAAAACGCTATTTGGGGAAGAATTATCTTTTATATATGGACATAATTACAAAGGTATAAATAAACATTGGGGTTTATATGATCGTTGATTTTGTGGAAATTATGGACTATTACATTTTGGGATAAAAAATTAAAGGCATGAGAAAAACATTGAGTTAAAATATGTTATGGTAATTTTTGAGGAATTAATCTCTTTTTGGTAATGTTATAAATTTTTTTAATTTTTGGAAAAGGAAAACCAGTTGGAAGTGAGACAACACATCTTGTTGGACATGGCTATGTTAATTGAAACCAAAACCGAAGTGAGACTAAGCTTTATTGGCTACTATTGTCCTATGTGAATTCCTTAGTTAGTATGACTCATTATTTTCAATTAAATTATTTTATGGATTAAGAATAAGTTGATTTGGGAGACATATATTTTATCAAATAGATAACCATGGGACTGGAAAATGATTTTGTGAATAAGTGAATATTGTTATTTAAAAATACATTCACTATTTTTGGAACCCTATATGATCAAAGTAAATAGAATACTATGGAATTTTGTTTGAGAACTAAAGGATGAATTTTATTTAGAAAGAATCTATGATGGACTTATGTTGATATGAGTTATTTATTGAAATGATCAGAGAGTCTTGAAGATTATTGGGGAAATTACTTTTTGTTGGAGGATTAAAGTTTAATTTGTTATATTTGGGAAGAAATGATGAAATTTATCTTGGAGTACTATGTTATCAAATCTGTCTAATTTTGGGTTTTGAAATTAGTTTAGTTTATTTTAATGAATTTTAAGGACAATTTTCTATTGAATGGCCTATGTAGAACATGGATATTATTCCTCATATAATGGTTAATTATTTTTGGAATTAAATTCTCAAGAAATAAACATTTTGGTTTTAGATAATGCTTAAAGTTATGAGAAATATATAGATCATCTTTTGTGGATTATGTGATTCTTAATTAGTTGATTCTTGTGCCTCATGTGCGACCAAGTCTTCTTGAATACTCATCATTTGGAGGAAAATATGTGTTTTGGGTGGAAATTTATTAAAGGATGAAAGTATAAATGTCAAGTAAGTATATCTACTTATGATATAATTTTATATAGTAATACAATTCTTCAAATATATGAAAAGGATCTTGAAGTAAAAATGTCATACGCTAACTTTTGTCAATAATTTTTTTCCCACCACATATTTATGGTATTGTGATGGATAAATTTCCATGATCAAGTTCTCTATCAATATATATTAGTATATGAGAGTTAGTTTTATCTTCTATATCAATGGTTTCCTTCATGGAACCCTAGTATTTTTTACTCATGTGATCTTCATACTTCTCTTTATTTCTTTTGAAGTGGAAGTTTTATTAATCAGTTTTCTGAGGTGGAATTTCCATAAATGTATTTTGAAAATTATAAATTTTTTTCCAAACCTAAATTTAAATTGTGAGTATGAAATTAATTAAAGTAGGTAATGATGCAACATCCGATGTATTAAGAAATAAACACTATATTCGATTGTGGACATGATACGCTACATCAATCTTAAAAGAACAACTACATATTATTATCTAAATGATACTGTTATAACCTAGCCATTTGAATGGAGATAATGAAAAATATTCTTGAATTATTAAAATATGGTTTACTCATTTATATAATTATTTATTTTGTGAACAATTGTTTATAAATTAAAATAAAACCCTTTTTAAATAAAAGGAAATGTTTTTCTAAAAACAAATTAAATACAAATAAGTGAGTTTATAAAATAATAAAATAACTATTGATTTAATTTATTAATGAAATATAAATTAAATATATTCAATTTAATGATTAAAATTCATCTTATATTTTTTCTATACATGATATAAGAACAAATTCAATTTGTATTTCAAATAAAAGAAGTATTTTATGAAAAAATTTAGTTTTATCACCTTTTGATGGAGAACCCATTTTAAAAATAGTTTTGAAAATTTTATAAGTTATATTTTAAAATGTAAACATATTAATTGTATTTGGGAGATAAAATTTTACTTTGGATAATTTTTTAGTATTTTTCAGACAATATTTATTTATTAATGAATAGGGAAAATACTGCATTTTAATTTAAAACTGCCTTTTCATCTAATTTATTTAATAGTTATATTGTAATTATATTTTGGTTTAGAGTATAATTAGACTATTGTATTATCATTTAACTAAATATAGGTCATTGCAATAATTTTCAAATTGAAATTAGATATAAAAATATTTCAAACTTTTTAATGTTTCACTTTAAAAATATTCTTTTTAGTTTTATCTACGGAATTAATTTTAAATATAATTTTACAAATTATATGAATTTAATTTGGTTAAGTGGATTCCATATTTGGATTAAGAAGGTCCAAATTATGTATTAAGGTAAATTTCACTTTTATGTATAAAAAAATTATCATAGTAAATAATATTATTTACCTCTGTATAGGTAAAATTGTGATAAGGGTTAAAGTTAAAAGGTAAAACTTTAGCATACCTGAAATTGATACATTTAATGGTTGTTTGCAGATTTGGTTGACCCTAACTGTTCTAAAAAAAATTAATTGAACATCTAACTCATTGAAATTAATTCCACCTCAATGTGGTTAGATTTTAAAATAAAATAATCAATAAAATAATCAATTGAACCCACCTCTCCTCAAGTACAAATACCAAACATAACCTACTAATTTTTACTCATAAAGCCTTGTAGATAATATAATATCTAGAAAAACCTCTCCTCCTCTCTCTCCTCATGTCCACATTCTTCTGGTCTCACTAAAATACCAAATCCAAGGTCCTTATGGGTCTTTCATGGTGGGGATATTCCAGAGGTAATTTTCTCAAAGTACCTCTCTTAATATATTTCCCTTTTCTACTTTCTCTTAACCTAATTAATAAATAAATGCATGATATCTCCTCAGTCATTTATATATTAGAGTGTTAGGTTTAAAACCGAATATATCATATCCATTTCACTTCTCACATCCTCTTTTTCATAGAAATGAAATTGTTGACCAAGTTATGCTGGTT
The DNA here is from genome assembly GCA_963277665.1 of Viscum album. Lineage (NCBI taxonomy): Eukaryota > Viridiplantae > Streptophyta > Magnoliopsida > Santalales > Viscaceae > Viscum > Viscum album. The sequence goes on along the minus strand of CAUJRU010001242.1, from coordinate 63,501 downwards.
AATCGAGTCTGTGAATAATGTTTTTGTTATTTTTCTATTACCACCTTCATGGATGGTGTAAGAACCTAGTTTTTTCACTATGGTATGGATCCTTTAAATTTTGTTCTTAATATTTAATTTTGACCTAATATGGATTGTTAATGAGATAGTAAAGGATCTGAGGGTGTACGGGGCATGTTCGGAGCCAAGAACCCATATTTATTATAGAAAACAGACTCTGCACATGGTTTAGAGTAAACTGTGGGGAATTCTGCATAGTTTGGTAAACTGTGTAGCTTATGTTTTTTCAGACAGATCCACCTCACAAAGTTGGTGCACAGCCGTGTGGCCTAACCGTATGAACACCCATTTTTTCCAGGTACCCATGAAAGGGTTGCGCATGGTCTGACAAACCATACAGACCAAACCATTTGGGTAGAGCCGTCTCGCATGGTTTGTGCATAGTTTGAAAAACCACATGGGCAAACCATGTGTAGGCTATTTTTTTTGGGTCAATTTCCAGTTTTTCCCTTAATGATCTAATGAGCCACCCCTTCCTCCCTAAAATGAGTTTATGCAAGATTTACCTTTTTCTCTCTCAATTTGGGTGTTTTTGAAGATCTAAACATGGAATCAAGAGATCTACATCATCTAACATTTGTGATAGCTTTCATTCATCATGTTGGATGCGCAACGGTAAATACTCAATCCTATTTATTCATTCTTCTTTTATTTTTCACTCGACTAAGATATTTCCATTGGATCGTTTCCCACCTTTTCAAAGATATACTCTGATCCGAGAAAAATTAAGGACTGGAACCAGAGGAGGAGAATTGTACAATCCTAATGTGGGTGGTCTATTACATATCCCTAAAGTTATTTGATTTTTAAAATGTTTGTGAGGGGCCCACCGATATAATCGAAAGCCATTTCTTGAATTTACATGCCATGATTATACATTTCAGAGTCGTATGGTTATAATATTTATAATTATGTGATTATTTGTTAGTGGTTACACCCACAACTCAATCTACCTCAAGTCTGTAGTTATTATATAATTTGTTTTTAGTGCTTCAAGACATTTGAGCCACCTTTCGGGTGTTCCCTTGCTTGAACTTTCTAAATGAGAGTCTTCTTATAATAAAGGGATTTTTATTGATGAGAATTTCATAATGGGATGTACCATGTTTGCTCACCACTTGACCCGCCTAAGGTAAGTGATTCAAATTGATTATTAAGTGAAAAATGTGAAATGAAAAGTATACTAATTATATAACTTGGCCTTATTAAATGATATTGAATAAAGGTTACATGTCCAGAGAACCCCTTTCCATATTTATGGAAGGTAGTGGAGCGAACCTATATAATTGAATATACCTTAATGGTTAATTAAGACTTGATTAATTGTTTACAACTCTACTTGTCCTATCCACTCTAATGTAAGAAAAGAATTGAACCTAATGAATTATTATATTATTACAATATCAAATAGCAATGGACTGATTCGAGTTCACCTTGGATTCTAGGAGGAGAATACCTTGGGTCTCAGGAACCCCATTCTGATTCAAGGATGAAGACCTAGACTCAGGTTCCTGTATGTTACTCATATGCCTGGTATACTAACGTAGGGTCCTTTACATTTTTTACATGATACCCTAGATACACTCCTTGGATCTATTATTGGCTAGTTGGTGCTATGGTGAATGCCCATAGGGCCCTGTCTTTACTTAACCCCGTTTTACCTTGTTCAATCACCTGGACTCGACATGCGCCATATTATGGAATGTCATTTATTACACTCCTTAGATTATACTCTTAACCATTATAAAGACTAAAATACTACCGAGTTAACATTCTGTGAGATTTACGTTACCTTGGTTATTACTCTAGAATTCCTTCACTAGATATCTTTGTCAGGTTGCCTTGTTATTCCTTGGGACCTTCACTACTTATACTATCATGAGGTGATGTTAGTTATGGATGTGACTCACATGACCTATTATAATTAAATGGTGATTAATTAATTAATTAAATGGTTACATGTTCTAAAACTAGCCGAGGGATTAAGTAGGTACATGGGTATTTAGTTATATTGTACTACTTTATTTACTTTATATATGCATTCCTAAACACTACTATATTCCATTACATAGGCCGGATGTTATAGACATCATTGGTGGTGGTCCACTGAGATTTATTTTATACCATATCTATGAAACATTTGGTACCTGAATTAGGTTACGTGGTTGTATGTATTGACAAAGGGAAGCACACTACTTCCAACACTTGATTGTGTGCTGATAGGATGGATCTTGATAGAAGATGACTGAGTTGTATCTCAAGATGCTTGGAGTAGCATCTGTTTTCTTTTACTTTGTGGAATATGTTATAACAATTATCTTTTATCCATGTTTTCTAGTTTTCTAGTGACTGAAATTACATCATCATTGTTCCAGTTGATATTGTTATTATTATTCTCGTTTATCTATTAGAAGAGTGTGATTCCTCTATTTAAATTATATTACTTTAGTTTTTACTACTGTTTATCTTCCTTCTACTATACTACACTCTTCTAATAAGGGAACAGTCATCCTATAGACCACCCTAGGCCCTCGCTGCTAGTCGACAACCTCTTGCATTCAGGGAGATGCTCTTAAAGCCATGTGATCCACTGGGTTCGGGGCCCTCGTTAAGTGGCATCTAGGTCCAGGACATCACAAAGTGGTATCAAAGGGTTTCTTTTCTTGATTTAATATTTGGAGACAACAGATTAGGTAAAAGGAATTCCTGGGACATGGTCATAAGCCATGCTTGGGTATTGTGAAATCATGTTTGGGGTAAAAACAATGTTTCCTAAATTATAATTGTTCCTCTACTTTTTCCTATTACAGCTGATATTATTTCACCATTAAGTGACACACATGCTATGTGCTATTGTTTATTATTTCTCTATTAACGTATTTATTTCATCCTGATAACTATGATATGAGGGAAAGAATAATCCATACATGAATCATTATAGGGACCTAGAATTCACATGTCATGCATATTTCCAAGCCACATAGGAAAATTTCACTATATTCCATTTCTTGATATGCCTGTTATTTTTGAGTTTTTTTGTGATAGTTTGATTGTACATGTATTACTTTAGTTGCAATTGAGTGATTACCTATCTCAATTCACGAGGTGTATGGGCTCTCATGGGTTGGGATGAGTAATTTACCATGTCGAGCCATTATACTATCAATAAATGGGTGTTGTTTCTAGTGATAGGTGTATGGGAATTGATTCTTCGGAAATGGATATCCATTATAAAATGAATCATAAAATAAAAAAAATTGAATTTGTTGAACATCATTATCCTACCTTTTCAAGTTTATGAAAGTTAAAGTAGTGAACCTGGGAATTAACTATGAAATGAAATGAATCATATACTTGAACACTTACTAATACCTACCCATCTCAGAAGGAAGTTTGGGTGGTATGCCTTGGTTAGTCGGTATTCTTACATACATATTCCATTAGTGACTCTATATAATTGCTTTTATGCTTGCTCTTAGGTGTGTGATTGGCATTTGTAGACCAATGACACCATGACGTCCACATGGAATTTCTCCAGAGGGTGGTGATGACCATGCTCCAAACATGGTGGGCCTTGAGCTGCCATTCTTACCTCTAGTAGTGCTAATTGATGCACTACCTATTGTACCTAATATGGGAACTGATGATCAATTCCATGATAGTTTCCTACATCCAATGCACTCCATGCAAGGTAATCCACAGGTTGCACCTATGAGGGATGATCTGATCAGGGTGTTCTAGCATCAACATCCTCATACTTTTTCAGGGGATGTAAGTTCTTAGGTTTATGAGTCTTGTCTAGAGCACATGTTATCTATCTATGAACATCTGGAAATGCCTCCAGAGTGGAGAGTAAATTTTTCTACATAAATTCTTAGGGATTTGGACAATTATTTGTGGGATGTGGTTACCCAGGCCAGTTGTCATTAGGGCATGTTATGTATGGATTTTCAGACTGCCTTCTATTATTAGTTCCTTACCTAAGAACTGAGAGCTGATAGAGCTAGAGAGTTCATGCATCTCAAGTAGGGTTCTATGTTAGTTAGGAAATATTCAGCATGTTTAACTAATTTATAGTGCTTTTCAAAACTTCTAGCCAGTGATGAGCTTTAGCATTCTAGGCGTTTTGAGGATGGGCTCCAGTACTGCATCCAAACTCAAGTGAATTTCTTTCAGCTTTCATCCTCTTCTACAATAGTTTATCAAGCCCTTATCACAGAGTATAACCTAAGAAAGAGCTGAAGTAACAGGTTTAAAAGACTAGTGCCACTTTCATCCAGTAGTTCTTCCGAGGGTAGGAAATGTTCCATTAAGGTTAATCGTTAGGAAAGTGGGAGCCACAGTAACTAGTTTGATAGCTCTATGATTTTTAATTAGTGTGGAAAACCAGGGCATATGAATCCCCAATGTGATAGAGATCCTATGGAGTGTCGGGGTTGTAGACGTATGAGTTATATTCATCATTTCGGTCGTTCCTTTCCCCAAGCTTCTAGTGAAAAAGGATCAGTATATATTCCACATACATGAGTGAGTTATTTTGCACTACGTTAGGAAGGGAGTTGGAGTAGCACCGAAAGGTTTGACTGAGGAGGAGGTTGTGGTCGTGGTCATTCGAAACCTGATCACCAGCAGCACCAGAAGAGTAGTCATGACTATGGTAGACCATATGTTGCATAGGGATGTGGATAAGGCTGTTACATTATTTACAACCGATACCCAAGGATCGATCTATAAGACCATATACTGTACATGGTACTATTCTAGTAGCCACTACTATTGTCTTTACTTTGTTTGATAGAAGTGCTTCAAACACTTTTATTTCTGTATCTATCGTGGAATGTCTCAGAATAGTGATACAATATCACTATGGTTTAATGACCCACAATACACCACTGGGAATATGGACGGAGGGCATATACCAGTGCAGGTACTGTCCACTTGAGGTCTATAGTTACCCTTTCTAGTGGAATATCTCTATTCTCGCGATGACAAGAATTAATTTCATTCTCAAGATGAACTAGTTAGTCCACTATCATGGATTTGTAGACTACTATCGCTGTAGGGTATCTTTTATATCCCCAAAAGGCATAAGTTCTCTTTTCAAAGGTGAGTGGGATGTTCAGGCTAATAGAGATGGATCAAATAATCATGGTATTGGTGAAGTGACCTCCCAAAATGAAAATATTTTCATAGAGGATCGGGGTTTGATTCAAACTGATTTACCTCTAGTAGTTGATCATTTCAGGGAAGTCCTTCCTGATGAATTTTCTGGCTTACCTACTTAGAGATAGGTAGAGTTTACAATTAAACTTGTTCCAGGAGTATCTCTAGTTTCCATTCTTCCATACAGGATGGGACCTATTGAGATTTAGGAGATTAAGTGGCAGATATAGGACCCAGATTCCAAAGGATTTATATAACCTTAAACATCCTCCTGGGGGTCACTGATGATTTTTTCTAAGGAGGGTATAAATCTTCGTTTATGAAAGGATTGAAGATGGTTGAACCAGATTACAGTCAGGAAATGATATCCAATTACTCAAATAGTTGATATATTTAACCAGATCCAAGGAGAAAAGGTGTTCTATAAGATCGAACTGGGATCAAGTTATCATTAGGTGCGATTCAGACCATCAGACATACCTCGTACAGATTTCTGTAGTAGGTATGGTCTATATGAGTATCTTGTTATTCCTTTGGTTCTTATGAACACTCCTGACATTTTTATGGCTTTGATGAACATGGGTTCCATCCCAATTTGGACTCTTTTGTCATGGTATTTTTGGAAGACATCTTGGTGTATTTTGGAACTCGTAATGAACATGTCAAACATTTTGAGATCGTTCTGAGTACATTGAGAGAACATCATCATTATGTGAATATTTCTAAGTGTTGCTTATGGATCAACAATGTCTACTTCTTGGGTCATATTATCTCAGAATTAGGAGTTTATATTGACCCTAAAAGGTTATTTAGGTAGTTTCTTGAGAGAAGCCCAATAATGTGTTTGATATTAGGAGTTTCTTAGGGCTTTTTGGATATTACATACATTTCATACTGGACTGCTAACATCTAGATTCACATTTTTCTGGACTTATAAAGAATGGTGTTAAGATTTTATAGTCAGAATCAAGTGAGAAATACTTTCAGGAACTGAAAGGGAGGCCTGTCTTAACACTGATTCTGATTCTTCCAGAACCTAGAAAAGGTTATATCGTCTTCTGCGATGCATATAGAATTTTCCTAGGATTAGTGTTGATGCAAGAAGACAGAGTCATTGCATACGGATCTCGACAATTGAGGCCTCGTCAGAGAAATTACCAGACACGCAACCTTGAGCTAGCATTAGTTGTCCATGCCTTATATTATTGGAGATAATATCTATTGGGTGAGCGCTTTGGGGTGTATAGAGATCTCTAGATCCTCACGTATATCTTTTTATAGAATGAAGTTATCTTCAAATTGTGAATATTGTTCGGTGAGAGTATATCAGGAGATAACCCACCTCCAGATTGGTATGTGGATAGAGACGATGTCTTGCGTCTATGTGGACATATCTAGGTTCCTGCATATATGAGAGTAGAGTTGATGAAAGAGTCTCACACTTCTTAGTGGGCAGTTCATTCGAGCATCTTGAAGATGTATCGAGATATGCGATGCCAGTATTGGTTACCTTAAATGAAACATCAGATTGCATGCTTCATCACTAGGTGTTCCACCTATCAGTAGGTGAAGGTGGAGCACTATAGTCATGCAGGCTTGTTACAGCTACTTCAAGTCCAATAATGGAAATGGGAAGATGTTTCTATGGATTTCATAGTCATATTACCTAGGTCGTTGAGGGGTAGTGATGCTATCCAGGTAGTTATTAACCAATTAACAAAATCATCCCGCCTCTTTCCTATACATGAGACTTTCTCAGTTTATGAGATGGGAAGACTATAAGTTTGTGAGATCATACGACTATTCAAGTTTCCACATACTATTGTTTTAGAGAGGGAAGGTCATTTCCCTTCAGGATTCTAGAACGGTTTACAAAAATCTATGGGAACTCAGGTGATTTTAAGAACAACTGTCCCCCTTAGACTGATAGACAATTGGAATGGATGACATATGTTATAGAGGATATGCTCCGATCATGTTTCCTACATTTTGGCAGTTATGGGATATGTGTTTCCCTCACAACGATTTTTATTATATTAACAATTTTAAGGAGATGATCCAGATGGATCCTTTTGAGGCCTTATATGGTTGGACATGCTGTTTACCCTTGTTCAAGCTAGAGACAAGTGAGGTAGCCCTTCTAGGTCCTCATCTCATTCAGGAGAATTTAGATCAGGTCCAACTTATCAAGAAGATTATGAGTACTCCCTAGTCTAGATAGAAATATTATACCGATCATAGTTGACAAACTCTTGAGTTAGAGGTTAGGGATCATGATTTTCTTTAGGTATCAGCCAAGATCGGGCGTAGATGGATATGGATGTAGGTAAAGTTGTCTACTCATTATGTTTAGCTATTAGATATTCTAGAGAGAGTCGGTCTAGTAACCTATCAGTGGCTACTACCTGAGAGGTACCATTCCATGAACAATGTCTTTAATGTATCACATATTCGCCAATATCTTACCGACCTATCTCATACCATTGATCCCAAGGAATTTGAGTGAAATTATGATGATACTTTTGAGGAGTATGCAATACACATCATTGACCGAAGCACGAAGGCTCTTCAAGGAATGTCTGTCCCTCTCATATGGGTGCAATGGCAGAGCCACCCCTCATGGTTGGGGCATGGTTGTGTGGCCTAACCTTGAGAATTACCCTTTTCTCCAGGTACCCGTGCATGGGTTACACATGGTCTACTAAACCATGTAGACCAAACCGTTCGGGAAGATTTGTCTGGCATGGTTTATGCATGGTTTGAACAACCTTGCAGACAGACCATGCGCTTGCTATTTTTGGGTAAATTTCTAGTTTTTCCATTAATGATCTAATAAGCCACCCCTTCCTCCCTAATCCGAGTTTATGTGGGATTGACCTTTTATCTCTTAATTTGTGACTTTTTGAAGATCTAAACTTGGAATCTAGGGATCCCCATCATCCGAAATCTGATTGATCTTCTATTTATCACCTAGGATGCGCAACAGTAAGTACTCGTGTCATCTTTAGCTATTCTTCTTCTCTTTTTCTCTTAAACTAGATATCCCCATGTGAGTGTTTTCCACATTTTCTTAGATCTACTCCAACCAAGTAAAATAAAGGGATGATACCAAAGTAGGATAGTCATACAATCCTAATGTGGGTGGTCTATAACTTATCCCTAATGTTTATTGATTTTGGAAATGTTTGTGTGGGCCCCACTGATTTCATCGGAAGTTGTTTCTTAAATTTTCTTACCATGATTTTACTTCTTAGAATCACATTGTTATGCTCTTTCTAATTATTTTATTAGTTGTAAGTGGTTACACCAAAAACTTAATCCACATCATGTCGAATGTTATGCCAAAATTGAGTTTTAGTGAATGAGAACGTTTGATCTGCCGTTCGGGTGTGCCCATGCTTGACCTTTATAAAGTAAAGTCTTCTTATAATAAATGGATTGTTATTGATGATGATTGAATAATGGAATGTACCAAGTATTCTAAACAATTGACCCTCCAAAGGTAAGTGCTTCAAATTGATTATTAAATTTAAAATGTGTAATGGAAAGTATACTAATTATATAAAATAGCCTTATTAAATGTGATTTAATAAAGGTTACATTTCTATGGAACACCTTTCCATATTGATGGAAGGTAGAAGAGTGAAACTCTATAATTTAATATTCCATAATTTTTAATTAAAACTTTCTTAAATGGTTGAAACTCTAATTTTCTTATCCACACTAATGGAAGTAAATAATTGAACCTAATGAATTACTACATTATTACAATATCGAATAGGAATAGACTCACACGAGCTCACCTTGGATTTTGAGAGGAGATTACCTTGGGTTTTGGGAACCCCATTCTGATTCAAGGATGTGGGTTTCTTAGGTTGAAACCCATCTAGAATCTAGTTCTTTTCAATACTTTTAAATTATTATAGTATACCTCAGATACACTCCATTGATCCAGCATTGTCTTGTAGGAGCCATAGTGAAATCCCATAGGCCTCTGTCTTTTCTTATCCGTATTTTACCTTGGTCGATTAACTTGGACTCGGTAGGCACCTTATTATGGAATGACTTGGATTACACTCCTTGGATTACACTCTTAACCCTTAGCGAGAATCAGATACTACTGATGTAGCATTCTATGAGGTTTATGATACCTTGGTTATTACCCTGGAACTCCCTCACCATATATATTTGTCAGGTTTCCTTGTTATGTATTAGGATCTTCACAACTTATACTATAACAAGGTGATGTCAGTGATGTCTATGCATCAACTGACCTATTAATATTAAATGGTGATTAATTAATTAATGAACCAATTACATGTTCAGACATAAACTGGGGATAAAGGAGGTACTTGGGTATTTTGTTATATTTTACTTCCTTCTTTACTTTATATATTCATGCATGTACACTGCTATATTCTATTACATGGGTCGGGTGTTATAGAAACTATTAGTGGTGGCCCATTGAGATTTATCTCACACCATCTCTGGGCATCATTTGGTACCTGGAGTAGATTACATGGTTCCAAGTATTGACAAAGGGAAGAAAAAAACTTCCATCACTTGATTCTGTACTGATAGGATAGATCTTGATAGTAAATGACCAACTTGGATTTCAGGATGCTTGGAGTAGACTTTTTTTCCTTTTACATTATAAAACATGTTATTCATATTTTCTTATATCTATGTTTTCCAGTTTTCTAATGACAAGACATTATATTATGATTTTTCTAGTTGATACAATTATTATTATTCTCATTTATCTATTACATCAGTTTTCGTCCTCTATTTAAATTATATTACTTATACTATTTACAACAATTTTTATTCCTTACACTAGGATACAATCTAATAATGAGGTCATAGTCTTCCCATGGAAACACCCTAATCCTTCACAGCTAGTCGGTAACCTTTGGCGTTCAGGGAGATGTGCTTAGGGCCATGTGGTCCACTTGGCTTGGCGCACCTTTAAGTGACATCTAGGATCGGGGCGTCACAGCTGGTCTTAAAATTATTTGTATGGTAAAATAATATTTTAATAGTTATATTGTAACAAAATTTAATATTTTAGAAATTTTATGTCAAACATAAATTCTTGATTTTCATATTGTGGTTATACGATAACTTAGTTTGGGGACGTGTGGACTACTGCCTCCTCAAAATTATGTGATTTGTTCAAACATCACTTAGAATGTATTAAGGATTATTTTTGTAAAAATGTATGTTATAAATGAAATATTAATTATACTTTAATAATATTATATATATTTAGATACATTTAATTTAATTTTTTTCTTTCAATATACGACATGAAAAATTAAAATAGCATTCATGCGTACGTACAACCTACCGTCTCTCTGAATAGTCTTTTTAGTTTTTGTTTGATGATTATTATAAATCCTTATATAATGAATATATATGATATTTATATCATTTTTTATATTATGGATATGATGGACTTATTACCAAATGGACTATTGATATCTTTTCAAGTTCATTTTCAACTCAAGTACTGAATATCGACAAAACGTCTGATATGAACTTAAATAATTATATAATAGTTGTAATAGGGTAATTATTGATATAAAACGAACAATAAACATGAAAAGGATCTAAAGAAATTATAAATCAACCAAAGATTATTATTCACAAAGAAAAAATAACATACAAGATGAAAAGACTTAAGGTAAGGGTATTTCTTATCCCAATATCCATTCTTTGGGTTATGTCATTCAACTCTTATGTGTGAGAATAATTCTGAATATCATATCTTTTATTTCAACTTTTTTATATAGATTTATAGTGAAAACATATAATAAATCTATTTTATTAACAAATTAAACTTTTAAAGGGGATCTTTACCTAAAAAAATGTTTAAATTTTTTAAAGATATATTCTACTAAATATTTTTCATTAATGCCCATGTTTTCAAAATTGAATTAAGGATTTATTTATATGGACTGGAAGGTTTGAAAATGTTAACTTCGTTAAAAAGTTTCAATGTTTTATGAGACAATTTGATTCAAAAATCTAATTTTTAAATGTTTTAATTGTGTTTTAAAAATGGATTGGTTATTTCTATAGCTTTGAATCTTTTATTTAACACATATTTCATAAACCAAATTTATCGGTTTTATATCACATTAATTTTTTGATGTGTACTTTTCATGATTACTATTTTATTTTCAAATAAGGTGTTTTCATTTATTATTGCACATATTTGTAAAAATGAAATGTCATTTCAAAGTGGAAATGTTATTTATCTTTTATGAAGGTTTTATGTGTTATGATTATATTATGGTTTGTGGGAATTGTTTATGTATACGGGTGGTTCCGTGAAAAACTGATTCCAAATGTGACTATGAAGGTTACTCCCTATGTAGTTGTGAAAGATAAAATTTATATATGATATTGATGCCTAATTTTTTCTTTTATGATTTATGATTTATAAGATGTTTTTAGGAATATTATAGTTTCACGAGGTATGTTAAAGATTTTGTGTTTTAAGGTTGATAAGTACGATTTTTTTAAAATACTTTCACGAGTTTAAAATATTCATTATTTAACAGTTTCATTCCTTATTTTGTATCTCTTAGTGAGATTTTTGTGCTCATCCCAGGTTTTTGGAATGCTTTCCACATTCTAAGAGGATTGATATTAGAATTCAATAAGTTATGAAAATTTTTATAAAAAAGGAAATCAATTTGTATTTTAATGATTTTTATTTAGTATAAAAATTGATAGTGAGTAGAAGTGTCTGCATTATAATATTTGAGTTGTTATGTAATATTTATGGCCTAATTATCTAAAACTCTAAAACAAAAAATATCCTAAATTTTAATTCTATACTTTACTCAATATTATTAAATGTTTAAGTCTAGAGCCTTATATCACACAAATTTTAATGTTTGTTTATTGAAACAAATGTAACTTATTGATTTTTAAAGAGAATTATACTCATATGAATATTATATGTGAATGATTCCTAACATACACTCTTTTGAGAATGGAAATGATTATTTTTCATAAGTCATTACAGTACTCTTCATGTAGAAACCTTATCCAGGATAATAAAATAATTTTTTTAAGGGAGTTACGTTTTTATTCACCTCTCCATATTATAAATTGATATATAGATAACGGGTAGAAGAGGAGGTAGAGTAATGAACATTGGGATGTTTTATGTTGTACCATACACTAAGGTAGTTATGAAACTATTTATCCTAGAGTGTGATTCACTAAAAAAATTTCCCACGTAGATGTATGAGATAATTACATGCCTTATTTTATGATAAATTTTGAAGAGTACCATGGTGGTTGTGTTTTAATACTTTTTGGAATCTTGGAATCGTGATAAGTTAACTTTATTATAGGGAAGTGGTTGTGAAAAATATCAATTAACCCTCAAACTACAGTGATGTTTGTAGGTTGACTTAGTTAGGTTGTCATGTATATGAATTTTGATTGATAATACTTAGGTGAAAAATGAGAACTAGGTCATTTGTTATTGAGGTTTTAATGATAAGGATAATATTATAGTGTGGATCACACCATTAATGTTTCAAGTATATTATATATATATTTTTCAAGTGAATCATGATGTGGCTGAAATGACCTGAGATTTAAATATTTTTGTTTCTCAAATTTAGTCAAATATGTTTGATAGCCTTCTCCACAAACAACACTAAAATAAAATGAAATAACCGTATGTTTAGACTATTAAAATCTAACTATTGTATTAGTAGGTATTAATAGGAGTAACTGAATTATGGAATATATAAATTTATATTTTTATAAAAATAAAGTTTATTTTTTATAAATTTACCTAATTCATTATTATATTTATGAGTCAATATTTTTATGCACTGTATTTTTTATTAAATAAAAATAATTATATTATTGTTAAATTATGACTTTAATAAAGTATAATACTTATTTATTAATTATATATTAATTATAGTTTTATATAAACATTGAATAAAAACAACCAGTGTTTATAAAAATTTATTTTCAAATAAAAACAGTTTCTCATTATAATTAATAATTTTAATTAAAAGTTATAATTGAAAATTATAGAAATTTAATTTCGCAAAATAAACAAAATTTATGATTAATATTTTCAATATTACTGTAAGTTTATTTTTTTAAATTTTTCTAACAAATATTGATATTTGGGTGAATAATGTATGCTTACATTTTTTAAAAAAATTGTACTTTTATGACATATTATTCTATAAGTATGAATTGGAAATTAGTTAAATATTTGTATAAGATCAAAAATGTATTTTTAAGTGATTTTATGACTTTAAAAATTTGGGCTTTAAATTACAAACCCATATTTGACATTTTAGAATTTCTGTTATATTTTTCAAAAAATTATTTATAATACATTATACATTTAGTATTTTAAAATAAACTTGGATCACATATATATGTTGAATGTAAAAAAATTACTTCCATTTTTGTATTAAACTTGTAAAATTTATTTTAGGATAATTTTTTGGCATTTTTATAAAATAATTGATTTTTAGATGAATAGTGAACAATACTGCTTTTTTTAAAACAATGAGTTTTTCTCATTATCATAATATAATAAAGAAAAAGAGTTCTATAAAACCTTTTAATTGATAAAAAATTTATTTAATTAATAATTTTCTTTATCTTAAATATATTTTTAATAATTTATAAAACAAATTATTAACCTTATAAAATAAAAGTAATATTCAAATTCTAATAAGAAACTATAGTAGCATTTTAATTTAATTAAAAAATATTTTGGTAAAATTATATTTTTAATTGATTTAAAAAAACATAAATTTTAGTTATTTTATAGTAAAAAATTTTATTTATTTAAAATAAAATAAAATGATAATCATATCCCACAGTAAAATTTTATGCTTAAAATAAACTTTTTCTAGGAAACAGTTTTTACGTTTTATATGTGCTAATACTAAAATTATTTTCTATAGATCATATAAATTTTATATTATAAAATAATTTACATATTTTAAATAATCATTCTCAAATATTTAAATAATTTCAATTTTAAAATTTTCCATTAAAATTAGTTTCCACGGGTGAAAGTTGTGTTACAACGATAACATTAAATTAGAGTAAAGGTGGATTAACATAGTGAAAATGGTTTAAACATATTAAAATATATTTGATATTTTATGGTAGGGGTAGTATCAGACTTTTCTATTTCACCACATTATTATTTTTCATTTTTAATCCATTTTCCTAGAAAAATGTAGTGATATTATTGAGAAACAATGAGTTTTTATCAAAGTTCCTATTTCTTTACTTATAAAATGAAACAAATTTATCCCCATTTATCCACCCATTATAAAGCCCAATATTAACCAAATATTTTTCTTTGTCTCTCTTAAATACACTCATCATTTTTTCGAAAACTTTTTCTCACCAAAATACCAATCTAAGTATTCATAATGAGTTACCCAAGGGAGAACTTCTAAGGGGAAGGTAATACACTCAACCAAAATTTTATATGTTATTTTATTCCTATAAACCAATAAATCCCCCTATATCAATGAAGGTATGATAAAACCATCATTTTTTACTTTTCATTAATTTTATTATAATAATATAATATTCATGTTATACCTTCTTCCAAAATCATTAAGAAAAAGGAAAACATCTTCGTGTGCGTGTGTGAAGACTACAACCCCCATGAATGATGTGTTCAATTTTTTCATCACCAACATAAATGGTAATTTAATTAAAAAATATGTTATTTTTAACACCATTAATATTTTTAATAATGATATTGGATGTTACATTTGTTTGATTAACACAAAACAATCATAGTAACTTTAAACAACTTAAATAGACTTATCAAGGTACCTTTCGTAATTTGGATCTATTTTGGGATTACCTTTAAAATTTTATAATTATTTTCTTAATGTAATAATAAAGGTAATAAAACACTATAATTATGGATATCATGAAGTTATTTTAAAACACGATTGAAAATGGTAAAAAAAGTGTTACAAAGAATTTAATGAGCTTCCCCGAGAAACTAACATAAGCGAAAACCGTATATAAAATAAGTAAAAAAATTGATAAATGGAACTTATAAAATTAAATATTTTTTAATAAGGTTCTGATGAATATATATAATTTAATTAATTAAATTATTTATTAATTTAAGTTCATGTATAGAGTTCCTTCGGACATTTTTTGGGTATTTCATCCCAAAATATCCTTCTATGAGACACATTTTATCTTAGGAGCCTAATTTCTTTAAAATAATGTGTATAACACCTATTGAAAATATAATATCATTTATTATATTTATTCATGGTATTTTAACTTTAATTTCAATCTATCTCTATTTCAAGTGGAGTAAATTCTAATATTTCTTAAGAGGCAAGGTATCCTTCGTACTACCCTCATTCCCTTTGAGTTACACATTTTCTTAATTTTTATCCATTTTTTTAAATATTATTCACATTAAATTATTCTATTTTTTACATTTTTCCATTAATCATATACATAGTTAAATACAATTTTCATTTATGGGGTTATACCTGATTTTAAATTTCTTCAAAATTACCACTTTTTATGTAAACCCGATTTAATGGTACTTTCCTATTTATTATCTCGTGTCAAGAATCACCTATATCAATAGTCTTTTAACCAAAAATATATTTTTAAAATCTATAATTATTTTAATGATAATCCCATTGGTTAAATTCTGGTTTTAGTGAAAACAATACGAAATTTCCTTCTTTAAAAATACCCTTTAGTTATTTCATAAAACATCACCCAAGCGGTTCATTTATTTTCATTCTAATCCCATATCCTTATAATGAGTTTTATACATTATAAATCCATTTTCAATACCTATTTTACTTTTCCAATTATTAATTTTCAATTTTTTTTAATTAATTCTTCTATTGTAAATACTTACGATTTATCGTCTAGTTATGGTTTGAATTATAATCATGTAACCCACTTCCTTCAAAAGGGTTTATTCATATATATGATTTGTATATGGTTTGTTTTACTAATTTGGAATGCACATGCATGATTTTAATTAATGTTATTGGTGGGTCTAGAATTATATATCCTTCCAATTTCTTGGTTAATGTTAATGTATCATGAGAAACCATGTATGGTGCAAGAGTTGTGATTATAAACACAATAAGTTATGAAGGTGGTTATCCCAATCATATAATAATTATAAGGGTCGTTACAATATATTATATTTTAGTAGATTTTACTCATGAAATATTATTATGATGTTAAGATTTATTAAGTTTTAACATGTTTATAACCCTAAGATCTTATGACTTCATTTACATATTAAATGATTCCATTCTTATGATCTTTTTCTTTATGATATCATGTACTAACTCTTAATACTCATGTTAGGATTTATTTCAATGATTATTTCATTATCGAGTTGTTTAGCTCACCCATTCCTTTTTCTTATTTTACTTTTGGATAAACCATATTGTTTTATATAACTTATTGGAGTAGGATCACTATTTAGAGTTTTAAATTAAGAAATTAAAGTATTTTTAAGATGTTGTATTTATATATATAATCAACTAAATATTCTAGACCTCTATATCCTAAGATAGTAATTATTGGAAATCTATGTGATTTTTTTTGAAATGATGTGTTTTCATGGAATGTTCCACTATAGTTTGTATCAGATCAATGTATACTTGTTTTTGGATAGTAGGATTATAAAACTTTTGTGAAAACCCTAGGAATAAGTCTATATAATATGTCTATATAAATAAGAAAATCCAATTTTTTTTTGTAAATTAGAGGCTATGTGTTTTTCCTTTCAATTACTTCCTTGCAACGATAATGGAAAGTGGATGTAGGCTTTGGCCTAGTTGTACCTAGGGGTATTAACCCAAAATAGGGTGTGTTGGGTATTAACTCAACCACAACCTAGTGAATGGTATAAAGGCCTAACTGCATACCATGATAAACACTCCCATGGGATATACATTTGTTAATCATATGATCTTTGGGAAATTTTATGATCAAATGATTTTCTAGTTACTATAAGGGACTATGATGGTATGTATTAGAAAACCCAACTTAATGTAGCCTATGTTAAACTAGGATTGATATAGGTTGAACTAAGGATGCCATAATTTGATCTATGAATGGTGTAGGTTAAAATGTGAATGATATAATTTAAAAAAATTTAAATAACATGAACTAAAATAATTATTGATTAACATGATGGTATTATAAAGTGATACATCTTCAAGATATATTTTACTTTGTTTATCTAGTATATTTCTATTATGATGATAATTTTTCATTACTCATGTGAAGCCCTTTTATTTTTAGTAATGGATTGAACTATAAGGAACCAAGATAATAATATGTGTGAAGGAAAATATGGTAATTTCATAAATGATAAACCCATTAAAGGGGGATCTGGAAAAAAAATCTAGGGATTATTCCAAACCAACTATTGAAAAATATAATTAACCATATTAGCATAGTTTAAATTTTGATCTCACTAAAGAATAAAAGGATGGATTCTCATGGGAACTTGATAAATTAAGATGATGAGGGAAAGAAAATTCAATATCCTATATCTTAAAAATGTGGGAATAATTACATAGTTAATTTCCTCAAGGGGTAGAAGATGCTTTAATTTGGGTAAAGGAGGGAATCGAGCAACAAGCTATCGAGGGGAAAAACATAAAATGAAGGAAGTTAATGTTATTCCTAAGGATCCACCAATGATTCCATGTTTTAGATCTTAGGAATTTGGCCACTATGAATCCTAATGAAGAAATACATGGGTTAAAATGGAAAACCAACACCAACCAACTCCTAGATCATGGTAATAAAGAAATTCGCATGAAACCAATTATATTGAGGTGGATAGTGATTTTCACTCTAAATTTTTCGATGTATTATGTCATGTAAGATTTCACCTGTTATTTATTGAGATATAAACAAAATTTGGTTTCATAATTATTATATCCATGGTAGATGAAAATTATCTATATTTTGAGGAAAGGTACACATTATAGATTTATCTATACATTACATACTAGTATTCTATTAGGAATAAACTATCTATTTTAACGAAGGGATTATATAAAAATATTTTATAGGGAAATATTAGTTAATCTCTTAAATAAACTCATGGTAAATTTCCCACTTATGGTAAATTAGCTTCTCTATGTTGTAATTTCACCTATTTTATGAGTTTTTAAATTGTTATGATGTAATTTATTTATGGGGAAGAATGTATTAACCCAGGATTTTAAAATATTATTTCTTTTAATGAAGTTAAATATGTTCCAAAACATGCTCCACACACAACACAGAAGTGAAATGACACTGTAATATGTTCGGATGGCTAAAATATCACCTTTAGCTATGAATATGAGTGACCAAATTATGAAATTTTGAAATACATATGTTTATATATATAAATGATATTTTATATAAATTTACCAAATTCAGTATTGTGTTTAACAATCTATCTTTCTATATATTGCACTCTTTATTAAATAAAAATAATTATATTATTTTTAAATGTTAATTTTAATAAAATATAATACTTTTTATTAAGTATATGTTTTTTATAATTTTATATAAATTAAGAATAAGAATAAATTGTATTATAAAACAATCTATTTTTATAAAAACATTTTATCACTGTTTTTTATAATTTTAATTAAAATTTAATGTAGAAAATAATTGAAATTTAATATAAAATAATAATAATTACCTTTTTAATTATAATTAAAATTTTACTATAAGTTTATTTGTTTTGTATTTTTTTCTAGAAAAAAGTGATTTTTATGAGAATAATGAAAAATATTTTTTTTATAAATATCATGCATTTTATTACATTATTTGTATATAAGTTTGAATTTAAAATTAATAAAATAATTTTATACGACCAAAAATGTATTTTATAAGTGTATTTATCATTCTAAAAAGTTTATTTTTAATTTTAAAACCCATATTTCACAATTTATAACTTTAGTTTTATTTTTCAAAATAATTACTTTTAATTCATTATACATTTAGTATTTGAAATTTATTTTTTATATTTTTTTAAATAATAATATAATATAATAAATGAATTTTTTTATTCATCATGTGAATATGATATCATTATTAATTTTTTATATTTTTCTAAAATAATTTATTTTTAGATAAATAGTGGAAAATATTGTTTTTTCCAAAATGATGACTTTTATTACATTATCAGAATTTATGCAAGAAATAGTGTTTCATAAAATATTTTATTTGGTAAAATATGTATTTAAAGAAAAATTTTATTCATTCTAAAAATATTTTATAAAAATAAAACCTATTTTTATCTTTATAAAATTAATGTAACATTTTATCTCTAATAAAATGTATTTTTTTCCTTTTCATTTAATTAAACACTCTTTTGGTAAAATTATGTTTTTAATTGATTCAAAAGCTACATAAAATTTAATTATATTATAATACACATATTTATGTCATGAAAATAAAAAACATTCAATATCTTACGCGAGACTTAAATTTTAAGCTTAAAAGGATCTTTTTTTTCAGAAACAGTTTTTATGCTCTATGCAAAATAATACTAAAATTAATTTTCTAAATATTTATAAATTTTATTTGATAAAATTATTACAATATTTGAAATCTTCATTTTCAAATTATAAAATAATTTTACTTTCGGTATTTTTGATTAAAATTATTTTTTAGGGGTGAAAGTTGAGTTACCACTGTAAGAGTAAATTAGGGTAAAAGTGGTTTAGCATAGTGTAAATTGTTAAAACATGTGAAAAAATTTCTTGATATATGATGATGGATATAATATCCTAGAACCGGGACTCCAGGATCTGATGATGAATTAAAAAACATTATATTTTTTCTTAAATACCAAGAAGGTGAACCAATTGTTTCCAATAAAAACATACAACATAAATAATAAATATTGCATCAGTTACATACCCATGGAATTTTTAGGTTATGATTTTTTGAGAATTAGGACCAAATCATATCAACTGGGATCCATAAACATATGGTTCATAAAGAATAACTTCATCTATTTTTATAATAATTTTTTATTTTTTAACATTAGGTTATCAACATCATCCATATGAAATCCCATCTAGATATAATTTGTTCAACCAAATTCTTTATAACCGGGAGAAAAGGAAACATAATAAGGGTGAGATCAAATGCTCAATTAGGTTAACCAGTTTAGTTAGTAATTGAATTTCATCAATGATCATAATAAGGGCATAAGGGTATGGAAATATAATCCCAATGCATGAGATTATTATAAAATAACTCATACCATTCAATACTTTGATTATCAAATATGAAAACATGGAAAATAAAGAGTCATCAGAATCAATAGTTATGAGCCATGTGATATTAATCTTCATCAAAGTAACTATTACAAACCCATATAAAGAAATTAAAACCCTTTTTCAGTGACTTGTATCATCATATTCATAAAACCCAATCAAAACACTTTTAATTAGAATAAACCTATGACTAATTTCCAATATAATATTTACCCAATGCATTGTATATCTATCTAAGTGAAACCATTATATAATATATAAAGGGATCACCTGACACTATCTGGTCCACCCCATGCTTAATCTATAATGGGATTACCTGGTTCTATCTGGGCCACCCAATGTTTAAGCTTTAATGGGCTAACCCGATGCTATATGGGCCACCCTATGTTAATATAATGTCAAAAACCACAAAAAGAATAATGTACACATTTCATCATAAACTCATAGAAATAATAATTATTCATTTTATAAAATGATTAATCCATGGAAGAGAAATGGGTTTCTTTTCAATCTCTTTGAATCCTGATTAACCTATTGAAAATAAATTAGTTCTATAAAAATATCTTTGAAACATGATTAAATCAGGGAAGAGAAATTCATTTCATGATAATCTCTTTGAATTAGGATTAAACTGTGGAAGAGAAATGGGTTTGATAACCATAACTTTGATATATGATTAACCCATGGAATAGGAATTGGTTTTATAACAATCTCTTTGAAACAAGAAAAATTTGTTGAAATGAAATAATTTCTATAACAATCTCATTGAAACTATCCAAATCCATTCAGAGAAAGCATAAGGATGATAACATTAAAAAATATCCAAATTTTAGGCTAAATAAAAATAATGTTTGTTTATGTTGATTAATGGAAAACCAATAAAATATCATTTAAAAAGTTCTTGAGGAAAATATCCAGTTCTATTTGAAAGCAATTTTTAAAACCGAAAACATTTTCGAAAATATTTTATTTGAAAATAGCTCTTAAATATTGTAAAGGAAACTTATAAAATAATTTAAAACACATTTTAAAAAAAATTTAATTTTTTTTGAAAATGATCATAAAATATCATTTAATAAAGAATTATGAAAATATTTTTAGAAAACATTTTTTTGTAAGAAAACATATTTTCTGCTGAAGAGAGAAATAAATTCGTATTTTCTTAAAAATATTCTTAATTATATTAAGTAACAAAGAGTGTAAAAACCGTACTATTAATTGAATAATTAATTAATTAACATATAGTAAAAGTCATGAGTATTATTTAGAGTTATATTATATGATTTCAACATTGGATACTTAATTGTAATCAATCCAGATATTTGATGATACTGTGATATCGAACTCTTACCACTTTGGTAACTTTGAATCGTAAGCCCCCAAAAAGGATAAAATTAAATAACACTTAAAATATTAGGGGAAAAAATAAATTCATGTTATTACATGTCAATGTGTCTATACATATACATTTAAAAAAAGGCAAGTTTATATTATAACATACGTCTTGAAGAAGGTAAATTGTGACAAAAATCCATTATTGCTTGGTAACTTTAAAACCATAAAAATCATGAAAGAGGCATCATAAAATGGAAAATTAAATCTCTATAACATTAATTAAAATAATTATAAAATATATTCATGTGTAGTATAAAAACTAAAAAAAATTAGTGGTGAATATGACATATATCTCATAGAAAAAAAAGTGGGATGATAAAAACACTTTCCTTGAGTCCAACATGTAACTTGTGTCTTTATCTTCTTAAAAATAAACTATATTTAATGATTGGTATTAAAAACTCATTTTGGTTTTCACTAAAGGAATTAATTTGTTGAATTTATGTATAAATTAAGGATTCTAGGATGATAGGAGAGAAATTTAGAAGTCATTTGGGTAGTTATTTTCTGATAAAAATGGTTTGAGAGGCATAGAGGGAGGAGGATAGGGGGGATACCTTTTATAAGTGGGGTGAGTAACAAACTTGTCTATTTTTGAAAGAGTGAATTATGACAACTTTTTTTTCTAGGGAAAGTGGCTCCAATAATACTCCAAAATAGTTATTATATGTAATAAGTCTAAAAATGGATATAAAATGGGTTCTATAAAATTATATATGTTATTTTACCCTCAAGTGTAATGTTTAACTATTAAGTGAACTTGTTTTTACCCTAATCTCAGTAATTAATTTTAATTGCTTTCACTAACTAATTGGATCAAAACATTATTTAGCCTTCTTATAAATTATAATTTTTATTGAATAAAAATATTGAATCCATTTTTCCAAATTCAATTCGCATAATTCAATAAATTTAATTTAATATTAATCATACAGATGTGCAGAAACAATGAGGGTTTAAGAAGATTGTTTTTTTAAATGATGATTCTATATTCAGTCTATGAAAAATAATAATCATTGAATGAAACTAAATTAATATTTAATAATATAAAATACACAAATTTAATTTAAAAAATTCCCTATTGGGGATTACTTAAATTAATTAAAATGGAGAAACAATATGCTTTTAAAAAAAGTTTTTAGAAAAACTCATATTTTAACTCAAAAATAAACTTATATTAAAAAGCAATATATATTTGATTAAAAAGTAATTAATTGGATTAAATATAACTAAATAATAAATATTTTTCTTGAAAAAATATAAAAAAAATATTTTTACTTTTAAATTACTTAATTTATTAATAGAAATGATATTTTTTAAAAAATTAGTATTTTTCACTATTCACTAAAAAAATCAATAGTTTCCAAAAAAATCCCAAAATTTCACCCAAATTAAATTTTGGTATTCCAATAAAAAAATTAATTTTATTTTTTTCAATAAATTTTATAAAATTGTTAAAAATTATTTTTTAAATAACTGTTCCATAAAAAGGAGAAAAAATAGTTTTTTAAAATATACAGTTTTAAGCAAAAAAATAATATTTATTTTTATATATTGTGTATAAAATTAGTTGGATGAATTGAAATAATTAGATTAAATATATTATACATAAATTTCCAAAATATAACTTGACAAGAGTAATTTTTTAAATTTTTTGGTATAAAACACACTTATGCGCACTAAACTAGTTTTTTAGAAAAATATTTCTTTTTATATTTTAAAGGGTTTTATTTTAATTTCTAATTAATTAGTCACTGAAGCATATATGTAAACCATATTTTCATAATTCATTTAATCCAATTCATACCCTCCATTCTAATGGCTAGGTTATAATGATTATATATATCATGGGTTATTTATGTTTGGTGTTTCATGTTGAATATGCTATCGAATAAAAAAAATTCAGGGTTGCATGTAATGAAATATAAAATGGGAGTTTTGTGTAACATAAGATATTTAAGAAAATTATAATTTCTTGTATCATAATATAAAGTCAAAGTTTTGTTCCCTTTACACTATAATGTATAATTTTCTTCTTTTAAAATAACTCAGGGTGTTACACCCCCCTCTTTAATAAATTACATCCTCGCAATTTGAACTTTATTTCAGTAATAAAAGGATGAACATTTGAAAATAAATTTCTTGAAAAACCAAATATTAAAAAGGTTTGATAAAAAATCAAAATAATAATATATAAACAGATTTAAAATGTTCATATGGAATAACACATAACTATATTTCCCATTAGAATCACATATGTGGAAATGGTGGAAAATGTAAATAATATTGGTGAGCAATTGAGGTAATTGATCAGAATAAAGTGAACCCTCCCTGGAAATTTAATGGCCACAAAAAACTAAATCTGTGATGATAAAAAAGTCCTTTGTTTCATCAAAATTGAATGCACTCGGATAATAATTTACTTACAAGATCCTTTTCCCAGTGTTGAGGAATTTTCTAATCATGTAGACCAAGAGAATATGGAAATATACTTAGCTGATGAGTAGAATTTCACCATTTAATAAATTTCCTCTAAAATCTCATCTTTTTCACTAAACAATGAGTATTGAAGATGATTTTTCTTATTCGTGAAGCATAAAAATAACATTTCAAAGACCATATAACCATAAAAGGTATAATAAGATATTATTCCTATCTTTAGACACTAAAAAAACCAAAATGGTTGGGGAATGGTAACATAATTCCCAAAATGAATAAACCATTATAATATAAAATAATTTTCAATGTTAAACACTAATAACCAAAGTTAAAACCAAATCATTCCATAAATGACTATTCTTAAAAGTCTTCACACATTTCCGTACTAACTTGGAAACCCTGGGATTTGAATGATATGATCAAATATTCTTCCAAGATTAGTCGACCGTTAATCCTCAAATGAAATTCAATATGTTTCAAAAATAAAATTAATATTTATGAGTAAAAATTTCATACTAACTAGGAAATCACATAGGCCTATGGTAGGCACTACACCCTCATCGCCCTTTGATTGTGGGTTCAAGCCTATATGCCTTTCCAGATGAAATGGGTTATCACTTGGCCTTTGAGTTTTCATTTTTATTTAAACATGATAAAATAACTCCTCCATAAAAAAACATCAGGTTGATAAAAGGGGTTATAAATAAACCAACCTAATAAAATATCTCCCACAATTTCATTAATCAATTTAATATATCATCACATAAAACCTCATTGCAGTGCCTAAGTCTTTGAACATATGATAATCCTTAAGCATATAGACCTATGATGCTATCCATAACTCTTGAGACAAAATCACATGAAAACATCCTAATATCCAAATTTATCTAAACCCTGTTATTTTACTTACTATAAAATCCCAGAACCCTCACTACGAAATCCAATAAAAAATTCATAAACTTGAATTTTTCATCTCAGATATAGAAGAAGGTGAACCAATTTTTTCACATCAAAACATACAACATCAATAAGAAATATTTGATCAATTACATACCTATGGACCTTTTAGTTTTAGAGTTTTAAAGAATTATGGCCAAATAATATCAATTTTGATTCATAAAAATATGGTTCAAAAAGATGACCATCATATCCCACTATACTAAGATTTTCTTTTTTCACTTTAGGCTATCAATATCATCAATATGAAATCCCTTATAGTCATAATTAATTCAACTACATTCTTTATGAACTTGGGAAAGAAAATATAATAAGGGTAAGCTCAAATGATCAGTAAGGTTAAACATAATAATTAAGAATTGAATATCATCAATGAATATAGGAAGCACATAAGGGTATGACGATATAACAAGAGCACCTGAGAGAATCATAAATGAACTCATACCCATCAGAACCTAGATCATGAAATATTAAAACATGACAAAGGAAAGAGTCACCTGAGTTAAAAATTTGGATCAATGTGATATAAATATTTATCATAAGAAATATTATAAACCCATATAAGAAAATTAGAACTCGTTTTTGGTGAATTGGATCATCATATTCATAAAACCCATTCAAAACCCTTTTAATTAGAATAACCATATTAATAAATTCCAATATAATAATTACCCAATGTATTAAATCAATATATGGGTGCACCAATCATATAAGATATAAAAGGCTTAGATAGTTCAATCTGGGCCACCCCATGTTTATGCTATTGTGGGCTTACTCAATGCTATCTAGGCCTCCCCATGTTTAATCTATAATGGTATTACCTAACGCTATATATGACACCCAATATTAATATAACCTATAAGAACCACAACTTGAATAAAGTACAAATTTCCTTATAAACTCATCAAAACAATAATTATTACTTTTATAACATTATAAAACCATGGAAAATAAATTTGTTACATTTCAATGTCTTTGATGAATGATTAACCTTTGGAAAAGAAATGAGTCCCATAAAAATCTATTTGAAACATGACTATCCCGTAGAAGAGAAAAAAGTTTCATAACAATCTATTTGAAAAATGATACCCCTAGAAGAGAAATGGGTTTTACAAATATATATTTTAAGTATGTTTAACCCACTGAATAGGAATGGGTTCCATAATAATATCTTTGAAACATGATTATTTTTTGGAAAAGAAATGGGTTCTAGAACAATATCATTGAAATAATCAAAATCCATCCAAAGAAAAAAATAAGGATTATATCATTAAAAAATATCCCCAATCTAGGATAAGTAAAAACAATGGGTTTTTATGTTTTTGATTGTAAATTCCATTAAAATATCATTAAAACATTATTTATGAAAATATCCTTTCTTCTTTGAAAAATTATTTTTGAAACATAAAACATTTTGAAAACCTTTTCCATTGAAAATAACTATGAAAACATATAAAGGATCCTTTGAAAATAATTTGAAAGAATTTTTAAACATAAAATAATTTTTAAATATTTTTCTATTAAAATTATCTTAAAATTTAATTTAAATACATTTGTGAATTTTTTTTAGAGAAC
Organism: Viscum album; assembly: GCA_963277665.1. Classification (NCBI taxonomy): domain Eukaryota; kingdom Viridiplantae; phylum Streptophyta; class Magnoliopsida; order Santalales; family Viscaceae; genus Viscum; species Viscum album. Next base: position 36,577 of record CAUJRU010001242.1, on the reverse strand, counting down.
ATGGTTCTCGAAGAATATACATTTTTGACCGAAGAGATAAAAAAAATCAAATTTTCTTAATTTTTTTTAATTATATTAAGTACCAAGGAGTGAAAAAAATTTATTATTACTTATAAAATTCTTGAATGACCATTTACTAAATTGTATTAGGATTATTGAGTGGTATATGATAATATTTCATCACTGGAGACTTAATAATAAACACTCCTGATAATCGAAGAGACTGTAATATCTAACTATTACCACTTTGGTAACACTGAATAATAAGAACCATGAAAGGATAAAATTAAATTAAACATACAAAATCATGATAATTAATAAATTCATGATATTACATGTAAAAGTTTCAATATATACACCTTGTATAAGAAGATATGTGTATATCATAACATACGTCTCAAAAAAGGAAAATTGTGACACAAATTACTTACCGCATTAGTAACTTTGAAACCATAAACCCCATGAACGAGTGATCCTAAAATGGATTAGTAAATATATAAAAATTTAAGTATAAAAATAATAAAATAAAATCATTTCCATTATATACATCACAAAACAAAAATAATTGGGAAATATGGCATATATATCACATAAATAAAAGTGAGATGAGAAAAACCCTTACCTTGAGTCAGACTTGTCATGTGTGCGCTTATCTTCCTGAAGAATACACTTATGTTAATTATTTACTATCTTTGGAAACTTTTTAAACATTATTTATATTTTTATTTCACTTATTAATAAGTTATATACAATCACATAACTGATGAAGTATACATAAGATGTTTTGACCATATTCGACTTTTTTGTCAAAAATGACATTGGTAGGTCAACTATGGTCAAAGGGATCATTATTTAGAAAACTATAGAATAATTATAATGGAATAATTATCATATTTATATATTAATTATAATTTTAAAACCAATCATGAAATATCATTATGCAAAATGAACCAATGTTATGATCATGGATATGGTAGGTCGTACGTACACAAGTGTAACATTTCCATTTTTTCAATGATCATTATGGAAAAAAGGTAAGTAATATTTTATATTTACATAATGATAATTATATAATAAGTAAAATTATATTTAATTATATATATACCTGTATATATCATTCATGTGATGTAAAATTAATCTTATCGTTTTGAGGAGGAGGTTGTCCACACCCATGAATGGCGTTATCACCTTTTCAATATGTGAAAAGGTAACAAAGAAAATTATATATTATATTTAAAGAGAGAAAATTATATAATTAATATTATAATTATCTAATTTATATCATATATATTCATTATAATTACCCTTATTACCTTGTATATAATGCATTATTGAAAACACTTCATAGCGCTACGTGAGGTGGTCGTCCGTTGTACACACGAGTGACATTATCATATCTTCTACAACATGGAATGTAAAAGGGGAATATACGATATAATGAATACAAAGGTATAATTATGTTATAAATATCATAAATATCATATATAGATATCATATATAAATATCATATATAAATATCATGTCGATGCACCTGGTTTGTGTATAATTTTCACATACCTTATTGAAAATAAGAATAAGTTTTCAAGAAATTACCTACTTATTAGGGAAAAAATACTTTTATTTTGGTGATCTTGTTCATTTTTAGGAGATTTATGGCCAAATACACAAAATGGAGGCGACTGAGCAAAATTTATAAACTACATGTCGTATACCTATATACACATCGTGTACATCCAGACTCAGACACAGATTGGTCAGGACAAGTACATGACCAAGTAATCAGAATCTGGTACACGCCATGTGTACACTTTTCATGCCATGTAAACCCTTCTAGAAGCAGTTGGAGGATGAGAAGAAGTCTAAACATCCATGTGGCCAGCTAAAGGGAACATGCCGTATTTAACATATACATGCCCTATAGGAATTTATAGAAGCAGTTGGTGGCCAAAAACTGATACTACACTCCATTTATGGCGGCATTACACATCATGTATAGCTACCTACCTGGTGGCGCCGTGTTCCATGTCAAAGATGATGTGTTAGGCTACCTACTAGCGGAGAAAAAAAAGGCAAATGCGCATTGAAAAAATTACACGCCGTGTACTTTTTCCGCACTCTGTGTAGTTATTTTTTCTATAAAAGGAGGCATGGGCCTCCGGTTTAGAGGTGGTGTGTGGAGTGAAATTGTGGAGAGAGGGTTGAAGGATTGAATGAGAGAGGCTCTGCAACCGTACTATCACCATTCTACCATCTACCGAATAATCACTTCCACCTCAATGTTCCAAGCATGATCACATCAGGTATCAAGAGCATTGTGTTTATCTTATTCTATATGTGTAACTAAATACATAGTGTGTTGGGGTTGTGGGAGATGATGAATTTTAATTTAAACTATGAATATGTTTGTTCCTTTTAACCCCTTATTATTCTTCATAAATCACTTCATTTTATCACTGAAAATTCTGGACTAGACAAAGGGTAGAAATTTCAGGGATTCAAAAGTAGAATAACATCAAATATGTTCATGATCATTGTAACTATTCATTGACTCAATAAAATGGACTAACCGAAATATATATATGTTAAACACTAACTACCAGACCAAGGAGTTAGTAACTTCATCTCTAAATATTATGTTTACAGAACCAAGGATACTTAATTATAGATTGAAATCCAAAGTGTTGGGTTATTATTAACAACACAACCTCATAAGAAATTTGATTTAATAATCATTATCTATTAAATCAACAACCCCAATGAACATCTCTCTTTATCTATATCAAAATCAATTTTCCCATATTTAATTTTATTTTATTAAGTAATTTGTTAAACGAAACTTAAAACCAATAATTATTTTTATCCAAACAATAAAAATCAACATTAAATTCAGCAAAAATAATTAAAACAAAAATACAAACTATGTTAAAAAAGATAAAAATAACATATTTTTCCCTTTTTATCCACCCCTTACATGTGCTATACTTGTTAGGGTAAAAATAATTTGGGACACCGATAATATACCTTCAGTGAAATGACTCGCCAAATTTTGGTGTCGTTGCCGGGGATCAATGAAAAGTTAATTTTTTTTCTTGTTTTCATTTAGGTTGTATCAAATTTTAGTGAAAATAAAAAATCATAAATTACCAAAAACTTATTTTATCATCTCATTTATTTTTTATTTTTCCACGTTTACACTTGGTGTGTTTCATATCGTGTAGGTCTTTAGGTGTATGAGTAGCTACCTCACATGTTCCAAGAATTCTGAGTCGTCAATGTTTTTCCTAATTGACCCAGAGATTGAACAAATACTCTTGAGGTTCCAATAAGCACTTATGGGTTAGCATAACCAAAACACTCCACTGGCGTAGAAAGAGGAAGGAAATATAGTTGTTGTCTAAGGATCTAGATGGAAATTAGGTCTGAATGACAACTAGAACCAGCAAGCTCCAATTTGTTTAGGGTATGGCCTGTAGTACCTCCAACAATTCCAACCGGAGCATATGCCATTTTTCAACCAAGGTTAGGGGTCATACTAAGCCCCTAAAGAACAACAATACATGCCACATCCACTCCCTCAGTATCCTCTTCCATGGTGTAATCTCATTGAGTACAGCCTTCCATCTATCCATGGAGCTTACACGGGAATTGTCCGTCCACCGGTGCAGGCCGATCACTTCAAGATCAAGCCTATTATCATGCAGCTGATCCAGAACACCGTTCAATTTGGCGATTTTCCTAGCGAGGATACCAATGCCAATCTATCTAATTTTCTGGAGGTCTACGACACATTCTTCTACCATGGAGTGTCCACAGACAATATTTTTCTTTGCCTCTTCCCCTTCTCTCTAAGGGATAAGGTGAAAGACTGGATTAAAGGTTTGACACAATTATCTATCCACACCTGGGAGGAGTTAGCCCAAGCATTCCTGTCTAAAATCTTCCCACCCACAAAGATGGTGACTCTATAGAACGAAATCCAGAACTTCCAACAACATGGCGCTAAATCACCGTACGAATCATGGGAGCGCTTCTAGGAGATGATGCCCAAATTTCCACACCACAGAATTCCACTTTCGATGCATGTCCAATCCTTCTACGGAGGAACAACAACAAATACAAAGTTCATGGTGGACGCTACTTCTGGAGGTACAACAACAAGTTAATCCCCCGAAGGGAATTTCAAACTACTGGAAGACATGTCTGCAAAGAGATTCCAGTGGTACTTAGAGCGGGGTATACAGAAACGAGGTATTCATAACATTGATGCAACTGCTATGCTTACTGGAAAGTTAGATGTTGTGTCCAAAAAGATCGACGCGCTCAATATAAAGGGCACGTCTCAAGTACATGCAGCAAAACATCCGCCGTGTAGTGATTGTGGTGATAACCACATCATGGGAGAATGCCCGGGTTCTGCTAGAGGTACTTAAATAAGTGGGGTGAGTTAGGTTACCCATAACCAAGGGCTATACTAGTACCAGTAGTACCAGAACCTGACATGGCGTGATATACAGAACACATGTTGTGGCCAACAAAAGTATAATCTTCTACCCCAGTGACCACCCAGCTAAAAACAACCTCTATATCAGAACCAGTACTAGGGGGAAAAACAGCCCCAACATGGATCTTATCAACAGAAAGGGTATCAGAACCCTCAACTGCAACAACCTCGATAACCACCACCACCACCAGATCAACAACCACCTCAGTAGGAGAACACCTCACAGTTTGAGGATCTCATGACCAAATTAATATTTACTACTGAAACAAATTTCCAAAATCAAGAGGATTGTATTCGAGGCTTGGAAAACCTAATTGGCTAGTCGGAAAACTAACTCTCAGGAAGGAAACCTGGTACACTAAAAGGTAACACTAAGAAGAACCCAAGGGAGGAGGCTCATGTTGTTATGATACAGAGTGGAAAGAATCTCCAACAGCACCAACCGGCACAGGTAGGTGTATCCACACCCCTGTTGATAAAGAAGGTACATATACATACCCCTCCTCATCCAAAAGACCACAAGCAGAGGCTTTTCAGAATGAAGGAAAAGTGGTCATAAAACCCTTTGAGCCTAGCTTACCCATCCCAGAGAGATTGAGGGAGAGAAAGCTGGAACACCAGTTCAACAAATTCATGGACATGTTTAGGAAACAACACATAAATGTACCTTTTGCAGATGAACAAACTCAGATTCCCACTTATTCCAAATTCCTAATGGAAATACTCTCCAACACAAAAATATGAAGGATTTGGGCAATATTTCCCTAACCAAGTAGTGTTCTGCAGTCGTCCACCATTAGATTCCTCCCAAACTCCTGGATCCAGGTAGTATTACTATTCCATGTACTATTGGACTATGCGAGTTTGGGAAGGCCCTCTGTGACTTAGGTTCTAGTGTGAACCTCATGCCCCCTAGAGTTTTCAAAAATCTCGGGCTCAATGATTTAAAGCCTACCCGAGTTTCCCATCAACTTGCTGACTGATCCATCAAATATCCAAAGGGGCTACTAGAGGATGTTTTGGTCAGGGTGGGTAGGCTGATCATTCCCTCCGATTTCATCATCCTTGACATGGAGGATGACCATGAGGCACCTCGTATCTTGGGAAGACCCTTCTTGGAAACTGGGAAGGAACTCTTAGACATGCACCATGGGGAGCTAAATTTATAGGTAGGAGACAAGGGAGTCTCCTATAATGTCCTCAAGGCTATCAAGCATGCATGATTGTCTGATCCTGAGGGATGTTATATGATAAATACTATGGATGATCACTTAGTAGATGATCTGGTATGTTCTTTTATTTCTGATAACTTTATTGTTCTAGACATTCCAGTTAAAGAAGAGCTAGAGGACCTACAATTCCCAGATGGCCTGGGGGACATAGTGGGAACATTTTCCACCATATAGCTCAAGTAAAATAAGGTAAGTAGGTCGATCCAATGACTTAAAACAAAGGCATGTCTTGGGAGGCAACCCAGTGGATACATTCCGTGCACCACCAATATACACGACATTCTCTTTTTCATTTTAATTTATTTTATAACTATTATAAATATATTGTTTAACTAAGAAATAAATAGGGAAGATGCCTGTGCTGATGGTAAGGTCACTGGAGTGTAACCAGCCATCATCGGTTCGAATCCTCCTGATCTACCTTCGACACAGGGTTTCTCCTTTTTCTCTTTGTATTTTCTTACACGAAGTCTGTATTATTTTTTCATATATATATATATATATTTGTATAAGAAAAACCATGTTGGGAATGGATTAGTTGGCCAAGATCATATCCCAGCTTCAAAAGATCCGGGTTCGAATACTGACAACCACCCCATTTCCATCATTTTTCCTTTTAATAAAACCACACAACATGTCTTTTAATATACTTCATTTTATCCATGTTATCCTTTTAAAACTCAAAAGAATTTTATCATAAAGTAATTCATGAGGGTGATATTGGCAGATTGGCAGAGTCCTGGCCCTGAATCCAAAAGGCCAGGGTTCGAACTTGGCTAATCTCCCTACTTCATTTCTATTTTTTATTTTTAATTATTAATATTAATTATTATTTAGTTTACTATAATAGTTATATTTTAATATATATATATTTATTATTAAAAAAATGGGATACATGATGTGTAGTCTCTGGTACACGCTGTGTACCTTGGCTATATAAGCCGCTGACCACCCAGCTTCAGCGCATGTCACGTGACCCTCCCCTTCTTCCCGTTTCTTTCCTCATACGACACCCAAACCCCATTGCTCAAATTCGTTGATTTTTAGTGTTTGTACTTTTGATTTCTTTTGAATTTTGACCCTCGGTCTAGGTACACCATTCTACACCCTCTATTTCAAGTTATTATATGTGTTTTAGGTGATTTATGGATCAACCAACCGTTCGGCTTCCGCGATACATGACCACGATATGAAGAACACACGCCGTGTACTTTTGTACACGTCCACACACTGGATTCTTCACGATTTGAAAATATATGGTGTGTATGTTCGGTACACACTGTGTACCAGCCCCCATTGTGCCTGAGTATCTTTTACCCATGGCCTCACACAACATTTTCATGAACATGGCGTGTCTGTTCGGTACACTCCAGGTATACTTTCTCTTTTGGCCCTCCAAGGGGAATCACTTCACATGGAAATTTAACCTTTTTTCTTGCACATTCCATGTGGTACTTGCACATGACATGTCCTGTGTTGTAATAACTACTGAAAGAGTGGCTGTGTCTTTAGCAATACATGATCGAGATCACTTTACATGAACATGGCATGTCTGTTATGTACACGCCGTGTATCCTTCCCTGGTCTATCCCATGATCCCTCAGTGTAAAGAATTGTAAAATTCAAGGGAATTTTATTCTTAATTTTCTTTGGGATTTTACAAGAATGCAGTTTCTGACAGCACCTGATTCCGAGGCCCGGTGTGCCCTGAATCAATTTCTGTTGTTTAGCTCAGGTACGTTCAGTGAACGAACGAGTGGGTTTTCCTAAATTTTGAAATGTTTCTCGGAATCAAAATCTGAGGGCACCAATGAAACCGCAGCGCCGATAATTTCTTAGGAACACCTTTTCTGGAGTTGCGTTTTCTCAGGTGTGGTTATTTAAAAAAAATGGTTAACTAATGAATAAAATAAAAGTTGTGAAACAATTTTTATATTATGTTCAAAGTAGTTTAAACCTACTTATGGAAGTTGAGGTGGGACCCACTATATCCTAACCCCTCTTGATATGATATTAGTGAGGTGGGCCCTACACGAGCCCAACCTATTCAACTTCCTCAAACCCCCATTATTTTGTAACACACCTGCACCCCCTTATTAAATCCCAAGTCAACTCTCACATTAATTGGACTGTTAAGACTCTTCAATTAATTCAATTAATTGAATGAATTCTTTTGAATTTTAAATGGAATGTTGGATTGTGTGTGTTAATTAAATAAGAAAAACTCTTATTTCATTAGGGGTTGCTTCGTTGTGTAGAGAGGGAGAGTTTCACGAATAACTTCATCTTCCTCCTTGAAGAATGCGATGAACGCACCGAAACTGACGAAGAACGCTAATTCCTCAGAGATCGACGACGCGACGCCATGTACCACGGCACCGATGATCCTCTTCACCGCGACGCCGTGTACCGCAACGTCGACGATGCTTACGGAGCCTCCTTCTGTGACGCCGTCTTCTACGACGTCTTATTTCCACGACGAACCTCGTTCGACGACTTCATCGATGTAGGGGTTAATTTTTGTTCATGTTTTCTTTTCCGTTCATCGACTTTTATATCGGGCCGCCTGTTATTGTAATAATGGGAGGAGATCGGATCACACGAACACGACTGAACCTCCTCCCCCTTTGATGTTGTACTTATTGAGGCACGAGCAAAGGCAACGCTGTGTAACGGCACCGCGCCTAAGCAAGATGAACAGGCGAAGATGCGCGGCGCCGTTGCGCCTCGCCGTTGAGGCCGAACGAAGCCGCGGTGATGTCACGCCGCGCCGGAGAACCATGAAGAAGCCACGGCCGAAGCGGGGCCACGACGGAGGGGAACAAATAATTTGATTTTGGTGATCATGTTCATTTTTAGGAGATTTATGGCCAAATACACAAAATGAGGGAGATTGAGAAAAATTCACAAACTACACGGCATGTACCTATATACACGCCGTGTACATCAAGACACATACATGAATTGACCAGGACAAGTACATGAACAAGTAAAAAAAATATGGTACATGCAATGTGTACACTTTACATGATGTGTGCACCCTTCTAGAAGCAGTTGGTGGATGAGAAGAAGTCTACACGCCCATGTGGCCGGCTGATGGGAACACACCGTGTTTAACATATACCCACCATGTAGGACATTCTAGAAGTAGTTGGTGGCCAAAAAATGAGACTACATGCCATGTATGGAAGTATTACACGCCGTGTATAGCTACCTACCAGGTGGCGCTATATTCTAAGTCAAAGATGGCGTGTTAGATAGCCTACTAGTGGAGAAAACAAAGGAAAAATAATGTTGAAAGAAGTACACGTCGTGTTCTTTTTCCACACGTTTTTTAGTTATTTTTTCTCTAAAAGGAGGCCTTGGAATTTGGTTTAGAGGTGGTGTGTGGATAGAAATTGTGGAGAAAGGGTTGAAGGACCGAAGGAGAGAGGCTCTTCCACCGTACTACCGCTATTCTACCATCTACTAAAGAATAACTACCACCTCGACGTTCCAAGCATGATCACATCAGGCATCAAGAGCTTTGTGTTTATCTTCTTCTATATGTGTAACTAAATACCCATTGTGTTGGGGTTGTGGGAGATGATGAGTTGTACTTTAAATTAGTTGTTATTAATGTGTTTGTTCCTTTTATCCTCTTCTTATTCTTCTTAAATGACATCATTTTATCATTGAAAATTCTGAACCAGACCATGGGTAGAAATTTTAGGGATTCAAAAGAAGAATAAAATCGAATATTTTCATGATCATTGTAAGTATTCGTTGACTCAAAAAATGGACTAAGACAAATAAAGATCTGTTAAACACTAACTAATGTACTAAGGATTTAGTAATTTCAGCTCTAAATATTTTGTTTACCAGACCAAGGAAACATAATTATAGATTGAAATCTAGAGTGTTGTGTTATTATGAACCACACAACCTCATAAGCAATTTGATTTAATAATCAACCTCTCCTAAATCCACAACCCCAACACACGTCTCTCTTTATCTATATCAAAATCAATTTTATCATATTTACTTGTATTCCGTTAAGTTATTTGTTAAAATAAACTTAAAACCCAATCATTCTATTTACCAAAACAACAAAAATAATCTTTAAATTCATAAATATTCATTTAAACAAAAATACAAACTAAGTTAAAAAAGATAAAAATAACTTTTTTCCCCTGTGAACCGACCCCTTACTGGTGCTATACTTGTTAGGGTAAAAATAATATTGGAAACCAATAATATATCTTTGGTGAAACAACTCACCACCTGTACATAATTATTCCCAACCATGAGAGGTGGTAATGGAAAAACGGACGACATTGTTTCATGAGGTGGTAGTCCACTGTACACACGAATGATGATTTCATAACCTATTTTATGGGTGTGTGTTTTTTGGTTTTAACATTAACATAGAAACATATAAGTATATTTATGAGAATTAGGTTAATATATAATCATGATATAATTATAATATAATGGGTTGGAGAAAGAAATAAAACAAAAATCCATTTTGATGAACGTTACCTATTCTTTGAGTAACTCCTTTTGGATTGCACCAAAGGCCTACCTTGGTTGGATTTATATTTAAATTAATTCTTCTAGGATGAAATTAGGGAAGTTTATAATTGATTTCGAATGTTATTTTCTGATCAAAAGGGCCCGATAAGTCTGACGAGAGGAAGATAGGGGGAGGTCTTTTGTAAGTGGGGTGAGTAGAAAACATGTAATTTTATGAATGATTGAATTCCACACATGTTTTTTCCATGTAAAGCGAATAAAATAAAAAAAAGGATCCAATATGGGATAATGTATAAATATTCCTATAAAATGGGTTATTGATAAGTTTCTAGGTCATTTTTCTCCTTAAGTTTAATATGTAACAACTAAGTGAACTTGTTTTACCCTAATCACTATAATTAATTTTAATTGTTTCCAATAATCACTTTGGTTAAAAATTATATTACAAATATTAGAAACTATAAATTAGGTGCCTTAAAAATATTCAATACATTTTAACAAATTAAAATCATAGAATTAGAAAACATTAATTTAATATTAATCCCAAATATGCGGCGAAACGATAGGTTTTTAAGAAAAATATTTTTTTTAGAAAATATGATTCTGTATTAACTCTATGAGTAATAATAATAATTGAATGTAAATCAATTAATATTTAAATATATAAAAAATAAATATTTCATTTAAAATATTCCCCATTAGGTAATATTTTATTTATTTAAAACGTAGAAACATTATGCATTTTAAAATAGTTCTTGGGCAAACAGGTCTTTTAATCAAAAACCAAACTTATATTAAAAACCAATATAAAGTTAATTAAAAATTCATTAAGTGGATTAAGTATAAATCAACACTACCTAGTTTACTTGAGAAAAAATTCAAAAAATATTTTTTCCTTTAAATTAATTAACTAATTAAAAGAAATGCCTTTTTTTACAAAAATCTGTATTTTCATTATGCATTGAAAAATTAATATTTTCTAAAAAATCACAAAATTTCATTGAATGTAAATTTTTATATTTTAAATAAATAATTAAATTTTATTTTTTATGTAAATTTTATAAAATTTTAAAAAATTAATTTTAAAATAAGTGTTCCATAAAAAGACGACAAAAACGTTTTTTAAAAAATATACAGTTTTAAGAAAACACTATGTATTTATTTTTATATCATGCATATAAAACACATAGGAGGAGTGTCAAAAATTATATTTAATATTTCATATATAAATTTCATTAACATAGTCCAAAAATAATGATTTTTTAATTTATTGGTATAAAACATACTTTTGTGCATTTAAATAGATTTTTCAGAAAAAGATTTCCTTTTATTTTAAAAAGGGTTATAACTTAATTTTTATTTAATTGGTCACCAAAGAATATATGTAAAACATATTTTCATAATTTATTAAATCCTATTATACCTGCCATTCCAAAAGCTATGTTATAATGGTAATATATAACTTGTGTCTTTTATGTTTGGCGTTACATGTTGAAAATGCAATCGAACATAAAACTATCAGGGTTATGTGTAACAAAAGATAAGATGGGTGTTGTGTGTAATGAAAGCCATTGAAGAAACTCTTTTTTGTATATATCATAAGATAAACTCAATTTTTCATTACCTTTTCACTGTAGAATATAATTATCTTATTTTAAAAAAACATGGGGTGTTACAATGGATAGAGGATCAAAATTATCTCTTTCCCAAATCCATTATTTTCTATTTTTAGGCCTTTTATCATCAATAATAGAGTGATATTATTGAGAAATAATGATTTTGTAAAAAAGTTCCATTTTCTTTAATTATAAAAAGGGAACACTTACTTCCAATTTATCCATAAATTCTAAATACTTTTATCAACTAAAAATATTCCCTAGTCTCTCATAAAAACGATCCCCATGACTTTGAAGCCTTGGTCTCACCAAATGACCAAGATAAGGAGTCTTAAGCAGTAAACCAAGGGATAAATTTCATGTAACACCCTATGAATACATGGTATGTTTCTCTTTGAATAATACAATAGTGTGTGATGTACAGAACACCAAGTTCAAGCGCACTGCAACATATCAAACTAGTTGTTTTAAAAGCAGTTATGAATAGTAAAAACTAATTTTTGAGATTTTATAAATTTTATATTTCAAATTGGACTTTATTTTTGGATTCGGAATATCAAAATTACTTTAGGGTAAATTTTTGGTATTTTTTTGATGACTTTCATATTTTGATGAATAGTAAAAAATACTAAATTTTAATTAAAAACAACTATTTTTAATCAAAATCATTCATAGTGTTAAATTATAAATTTGAGTCATTTTAAAGTATAATTATATTATATTTTTATCATTTAATATAATTTAGTTCATTTTATGTAATTTCACATTTAAATTTTACATAAATGCATGTCGATCTTTTGATAGTTTTTACTTCTTAAAAACCCACTTTTTGGTTTTGATAACGGGAAATAATTTTAAATTAATTTCTTAAAATTATATTTTTTTTAATTTGGAAAAATGGATTCCAAATTTTTAGTCATAAGGTCCATATTTTTTAAATAGGTAACTTTTATTTGTAGAAACTATGACTAGTAACTTTAGTAAATATTTTATTTACCACTATTAAAGGGTAAATCCGGTAAATAAGGGTAAAAAATAATATTATAATAATATTAAATTACCCTAAAACATGTCATTACCCTATTTTATGATACATGTATGACCATTTTCATCCTTGGGTCTATTTTTGGACCCCATGGGGCCACTTTTAAGTGAAAATGACACCATAAAAATTAATTTAATGTTAAGGAAAATGTAACATAAACATATATCTTTTAGTAATATTTTTTATAAGTTTTTATATAAGTAATATTTTATACTAAAAATAGTAATTAGAAATTTTAAATGATTTCCTATATCATGATATTTTATTTATAATTTTTAGATATAAAATAAATATATTTAATTTTGAAACAATAATGATATAGAATTTTCCTTATTAATGAAAAATAAAATAAATGATATTATAAATATTAAAATAAACATAATTAGAAAGATTTTATGCCATACAAAAATTTTATAGGTAATAGAAAGATTATAAGGTGATTCAATATATTTTTTCGAAGTAATAATGTTGTTATGACTTTAACAAAAATAAAATACAAAATAGTTTCAAAATTGACATAAATGAGTTTTTAAAAAAAATAATATTTTATTAAATTATATAAAAGTTCTAAAAATATAATTGCCATCCAAAGGACTTATATAATTATAGATATTTCATTAATGAAACAATTGAGGTTATGTTAGAAGTTTATAGAATGTTTATTAAATATGTATTTTAATAATACAAGGAGACATGGTAAAAGTTAAACTATTTAAGTAAGAGTTAAATATTAGAGATAAGCTTAATATGGTGACCTAAAATTTTCTAAAACATATTTCTTGAAAGGTTTTTGAAAAATTCCCACATTTTACTAGAAATAAATCCATTTGGATCCATTAGAAATCTAAAACTATTTTATAATAAAATAATATTTCAATATTTTCTGAAAGTGACCCTCACCTCTTTTATAAAAGGGTACATCCCCTTCTCTTAATTTCACACCTCCAAAGCCTTTTGGATCAGCCAAACCCAACTAAAATTTCCTCCAAACTACCCAAACATAATCCTAAAGGCCTTTATTTGATTAAAAAGAGAACCTAAAGAGTCATTTTGTTCAAATCAAAAGGAAGAACCCAAAGAAAAGGTAATTACTTCATCCCCCCTTTCAAAGTTCTTTTCTTATTCCACTTCCTTTTTCTTTGTTGTTTCCATACTAAAATAATAACTATAGTACCTTATAAACACTAAGATGTTACTATAATTATGGTACAACCATATTCATTATTCTATCCATCCTATGAATGACAAAGTCACTATACGTGCATACGTACGACTTACCGTATCCACGTCGTAGTGCAGTTTGTTATTCATCACTACTTTATTTAGATGGATATAATAATGAGTATAACTAATGTAAATAAAAAATATAATATTTTAATGATTCATTATATATAATATACCATCCAATTACATACTATTTCACCACTAATAGAATGATATTGTCTCTCATGCGTACATAAAGATTTCTGTCTCCACGACACGATGAGATTTTGTTCCCCATCATAACCATTCAATAATAATTATCAATTTATAATTAAAAATAATGTTTATGAACTTAATATCCTTCTGGATGTGAATAAAATACATCTTATCCACAAAAACAAGTCTTACGTAAAAAAATATATAAAGGAAAATGAACAATTTAACACCCAAAATAATGATACAACTGAAATATCATTTATAATGAAATATTAGAATATCATATATTATATCATATTTAAGTATGTATTTCTTGTATAATTTAATAAAATTTATTTCACCATTATACAGGAGGTTAACATACCCTTTACTAAGGATAATTACAAGGTAAGGGTTAATTTTACAATCTCTTTATTATCTGAGGAGGTTAATATGTAAGTATCTACTAGGACTTCTTTATCATCCACATATATGTTTCTTAAAAATGTATATCGAAAAAAATTTACTATTTAGATGACTATGGGTTTAAATCATTTATACCATTTCTATAATTTTCATAAAATGGTTTTAGAGGAATCTTTCTGTCACTTTCCAAATAAGGTACTATATTCTATTTTTGACAAATTAAGGACAGAATGTATTTTTAACTTTCACAGTGGGTGCGGATATTTTCAACCATTATAACACCTTCAAAGCTTCCCTTACAAGATTATATGAATATTTTCAAAAAAAAATCATCTATAATTATTAGTCTTTTAAATTATTTCCCAAGAGAAAATGTTATTTCTCTCAAATAGTTTTGGTTTGATCTATGTTAACATCCTTTGTTAGATTTTATGCTTGTTTGAAGTTGATTTATTATGATAAAATATTCCATATTTTATTTAAGGTTATGTAATATGTTTGACTGTGTATGTGATATTTTTATACCATTCATGGTTTATAGTTAAAGTATTAACATTTTGTATGGTAGTTTTAATATGAATATTTATGTTATGTTTCAACCTTTTCATATGAGGAATGCATTGTACATCGTAATTGAAGGGTGAGGCCCACTGTAGCCCCTTGATGCATCTATAGGTCTCATGAGACAAACATGTGTCTTAGAAAAAGGCCTTGACAAAATATTATTTGTAGCCTTGGCATGAGGCCTTGACTATGTGGTTACGATGTCAAGCATTATGCATTCCATCATTATGAAATTAGCTATTGATATTACATGTGATTATTTGACTTGTTCAATATCCATGTGAATAAATAAATGGAATTCTTTAATTTATATTTTGAATATTATACTAAAGGTTTATTTTAAATGGATTGTGTTTTAGTCTTATATGTTTCCTTAAATGTTTATGTTTATTTATGAAAGTCTCTGCTATATTTTTATCCTTACTGAGCATCTGATCTCACCCCTTTCTATGTTTTATTTTTCCCTATATGTGAAAAAGTATATTATGACTAACTTACAGGGATAATATATGGGATATGAGTGTTTTAAAATGGGACCTAATGTTTTTTTTTTCATTTCTTAATGTAATGTAAAAATTTTTGTATGTATCTAGTACTTCCAAGGTTACTAAAATGGTCGGTCATTCGGGATTTTATCCTTTGGGATCATGCCAATGTTAGGTAATAATTCACCTACTCAGGGTAACATGGTTTAGGGAATTATTATTGGTATTAGAGTAAGTTTAGTATAAACCTTGGAAACTATATTTAGAAAAACTCTGATTAGAGAACATTACCCTACGATAGACTTTGAGGATTAATATAGAAAAAATTTCTAGAATTTTGGTAATGTATATATTTTGTGAATTTTCTAAGAAATAAATCCCTGTCTAGATATGACTAGGTAGAGGCAGCTCTGACGCATATCTATCTAGGGGTAAAACCCAAAAACACCGCTTTGAGCTATACTCGAATGAGAACTGGTTCACGACAACGAGACTTGCTTCATTCTTGGTAACAACACTCTTTGGGGATATGCTTAGGATAATTTAAATTTTACGTACAAACTATTATGAAGG
This sequence comes from Viscum album, assembly GCA_963277665.1. Classification (NCBI taxonomy): domain Eukaryota; kingdom Viridiplantae; phylum Streptophyta; class Magnoliopsida; order Santalales; family Viscaceae; genus Viscum; species Viscum album. Next base: position 20,222 of record CAUJRU010001242.1, on the reverse strand, counting down.
TTATATGAGTTAATACTTCCTCAAAGAAAACATTTTTTTTATGTTTATGGATTTTATGCATAAACTGTTCAATTTATGTTAGGTGTTTTACCAGTTTGGAATTATGTATTGCGATTCAAAAACAAATATAGTGTATTATGTTGTATAAAAATGGAACATATTGAAAGGAATGTAAACCGTATCATTGAACATAATCCATGTAGGGATTTATCTCATACTCAAGATAATTATAGTGGAGTTGGTGATGCAACTGGTGATTAACAACTTATAACCATACTGAGAAAACTCACCCAGGTTATGAATAATAACCTTACCCGTATGGAGAAACTTGATCCACAAAGTGGAGAATCAATGTTAGACCACTTCATGAGGCAACAAACACCAACATTTAATGGGAATAAAAATACATTTTTAGCTAAACAATATATATGTTCCTTAGAGAAAATATTTCATGCTTTGGGGAGTAGAAAAAGGGAAAAAGTTTTCATAGCAGTTTATCAACTCACAGGAGATGTAGATCAATTCTGGTCATTAATTCAAAACAAAAATGAGGATGATGAATTATAAAAATGGAATGTGGGAGTTTAAAGATATCTTCTTAGAATAATAATTTCCCCGTGAACATTGAGCAGACATGCAAAAGCAATTTATGAGTCTGAGGCAAAAGGAGGAAGAGAATGTCACAAAGTATGAGGATAACTTTTTAAGGTTATAAAGGCATGATAAATATTATATACATAACCTAAGAAGTAATATTGATTGATTATTTGATGGGATAAAACCATTTCTCCCTCAAGCATTAGTCTCACAATCCTTCTCATCATATGGGGATATAGTCTCTTGTCCTATCAAGATAGAAAATGAATTCTTTAAGACTTATGAATTTAATTCAAAGAAAGATAATAAGAGATATGATAAACAATATAGAAATGGAAATATGGGGAAGAAGGGAAAAATTGAATTTTCATCCTACAGTAAATTTGTTAAGAAACACCCCGGTACATTCCTGAAGGGAATGAGAGTCTTTTAAAAGTGTGGAGAAAAAGGCCACCAAGCTTGTTATTGCAAGGGGAAGAAAGAGGGTGTCAATGTTGAATGATAAATTTCTAAATAATTGGGGAATTATGAAAATGAATGTCCTAAGAGTAAAAGAAACTTAACTTATAAAAGGAAAATTGAACAAGAAAAAGATTATGTGATCACAACTACAGAGGTTGAAGTTTTGAATGATGTGGTGGCAGGTACATTAATCATTTCCTCAAATTCATCCAATGCTTTATTTGAATCTCGATCATCACATTCTTTCATATCTTCATAGTTTTCCAAGAAAATTAGATATTTCCAATTTTATTTAACAAGGGAGTTGTCAGTCAAAACTCATAAGGGATGTATCATTGCAAAAATGTTTTGTGAATCAGTTACCTTTATGGTGTATAAACATGATTTATCTACTAATCTTATCATCATAACCATGATTGAATTTGATATAATCCTCAGTATGGACTGGATTTCATACCATGACGTGAAAATTTATTGTAAGAAGAAGGAGGTTACAATTTTTTATGGTGAGAGGAATACCTTATATTTAGAGAAGAATCATCACCATTTGGTTCTCATCTAGATCTACCCCTAGTAGCACTACTAAATTCAATTATTGGAGAGGAAGAGAGTGAAATAACTATGGCTGAGAAAAGTAATGTTCAAAAATAGGATATACCAATTGTTCAAGAATATGTTGATGTGTTTCCATAGTATTTACCTGGACATTATCTAGAATGAGAAATTGAGTTTTTCATTGACTTAATTCCTGGTTCAAGGGCCAGATCGAAGACCCCTTATAGAATGACCACTGTGGAATTAGTGGAACTAAATAAAAAAATATAGGATTTGATTAATAAAGGATTTATTCTCTATAGTGTTTCTCCATGGTGAGACCTTGTTATTTTTTTAATAAGAAAGATAGATCTATCAGGTTGTGCATTTACTACAGGGAGATCAATGCTATAACAATAAATAACAACTTCCCCTACCTCTTATTGGTGATCTATTAAATCAAATTCATGGATCTCAATATTTTTAAAAGATTGACCTTTGATATAGATACCATCCGTTTTGTGTGTAGAAGGAAGACATTTCGAAAATAGCATTTCGTACTAGGTACGGGCATTACAAGTTTACAATAATGCCTTTTAGACTGACTAATGTACCCTCAGTTTTCATGGATCTAATGAATAGAGTTTCTAAGGAATATCTTGATTACTTTGTAGTGGTATTTAATGATGATATCTTGTTATATCTAAAAGCGACGAAGATCCTGAAAATCACTTGCTCACTACTCTAAAGACTCCTAGAAGGAATGATGCAATATGGGTCATTATTGATTATCATACCACGTCCACACATTTTCTTTCTATAAGAGAAGATTTAACTCATGAATGTTTAGAAAGATTATATATTAATGATGTTGTAGGACTTCATGGTGTACCCCTATCAATTTTTTCTGATCGTGATCCCTATTTTACATCAGGATTATGAAAAAGTCTTCAGAAATCCCTTGATACTGAACTTTTTTTAAGCACTCCCTACCAACCTCAAACTGATGGACAATTAGAACAGACTATTCAAACCTTAAAATACATGTTGAGATCTTTTTAACATGACTTTCACGATATGTGGGATCAATATTTACCTATGGTAGAATTTTCCTATAATAATATCTTTCATTCAAGTATTCAGATGACACCATATGAAGTGTTATATAGAAATATTTGTCACACATGACTTGTTGGGATGATGTTGGTGAAAGAAAACTCGTAGGCCTAGAACATGTTACAGAAACATTGGAAGTGGTGAAGATTATCCAAACCCACATCAAAGTAGATCAATGTACACGAAAGGGCTATGTCGATAACTAAAGGAAAGATTTGGAATTTCAAGTAGGAGATCATGTTTTCATGAAGGAATATCTAGGGATGTGTATTGTAAAATTTGGTAAGAAATGTAAATTGAGTCCTAGGTACATCAGACCTTTCAAAATTCTAGAATAAATTGGAGTTGTACCTTATCATTTGGCAATTCCTTGAAGTCTCTCTAAAGTTCATGATGTGTTCCACATATCACTATTGAGAAAATACATGATTGAACCAATGTATGTACTCACCTATAATGAAATAGAACTGGAACCCAATCTATCTTATTGTGAGGAGCCTATCAGGATTCTTGATACCATAGAACAAGTGTTGAGGAACCGAATGACTCATCTGGTAAAAGTTCTTTGGGGAAACCATAAAATGGAAGATGTAACGTGGGAACCTAATGAACTTATGATGAAGAACCACAAGAATATTTTTATGACATGATATTTTATAAATTTTGAGGATGAACTTATTTTATGGGGGAAATAATGTAACACCCCAAGCATCCATGGTAAGTTTCTCTTGGAATAATACAATAGCGTGTGACGTACACAACACCGAGTTCTAGTGCACCACAACCTATCAATCTAGCCATTTTAAATGCAGTTTGGAATAGTAATACCCACTATTTTGAAATTTTATAAATTTTATTTTTCAAATTGGACTTCATTTTTGGATTCGTAATATCGAAATTATCTTATGGTAATTTTTTGGTAATTTTATGATAACTTTTATATTTTGATGAATAGTGAAAAATACTAAATTTTAATTAAAAATTTCATAATAGAAATAAATTATAGTGTTAAATTATAAATTTGAGTGGTTTTAAAGTATATTTATATTATATTTTTATCATTTAATATAATTTAGTTCATTGGATATAATTTCACATTTAAATTGTACACAAACACATGTCGATCTCTTGATAGTTTTTACCTCTTAAAAACCCACCTTTTGGTTTTCTCAACAGGAATTAATTTTAAATTAATATATACAAGTTTTGTATTTTAAATATGGAAAAATGGATTCCATATTTTTAATCAAAAATTCCAAATTTTTTAAATATGAAAATTTTATTTTTAGACATTATGAAGAGTAACTTCGGTAAATATTTTATTTACCATGGTGAAAGGGTAAATCCAGTCAATAAGGGGAAAGAGTAATACTATAATAATATTAAATTACCCTAAAAAGTATCTTAACTCTATTTTATGAAACATTTCTGACCATGGGAATCATTATTTTTATTTTTGGACCCCATGGAGCCACTAGTAAGGGAAAATGACACTTTATAAGAATTAATTAAAGTTGAGGAAAATATAACATAAACATATATATTTTAGTAAAATAATTTTTTATATGGGTTTATATAAGTGATATTTTAGACTATAAATAATAATTATAAATAATTAAATATTTTCTACATCATGGTATTTAATTTATAATTTTTAAACAAAAAATATATATATTTAATTATGACACAATAATTATGCAGCATTTTCATTATTAATGAATAAATCAAATAAATGATATTATAAATATTAAAATAAATATAAAACGAATGTTCTGATGCCATACATGAATTTTATATGTAAATATGAAATTCTAGGGTGTATTAGATATTTTTTTCTAAGTAATCACGTTTTTATGACTTTCACAAAAACCAAATACAAAATTGTGTCAAAATTGACATAAATAAGTTTTTAAAACAAATACTACTTTATTAAATTATATAATATTCATAAAAATATAAGGATAGACAAAAAGACTTATATAATTATATATATGTCATTAATGAACCACTTTAGGTTCTCTTGTCATTTTATAGTATGTTTATTAACCATGTATTATAATAATTCAAGAAGACACGGTAAATGTTAAACTATTTATCTAAGAGTTAAATTTAAAATATAAGGTTAATATGGTGATATTAACATGTCTAAAACCTATTGGTTGGGAGGGTTTAGACACATAAACACATTATACTTTAAATAAATCCATTTTAATCCACTAGAAACCGAAAATTAGTTTACAATAAAATAATATTTCAAGCCTTTCCTAAAGTGACCCTTACATCTCTTATAAAAAGATAATTCCCATTCTCTTAATTTCACACCTCCATAGCATTTTGGTTCGGCCAAAACCAACTCAAATATCCTCCCAACTACCCTAAACTCACCATAGAAGCCTTAATTTGACTAGAAAGCTAACTTATGAATCCCTTTTGATCAAATCGAAAGGAAGAACACGAAGAAGAGGTAATTACTTCATCACATATTTCAAATTTATTTTCTTCCTTCCTCTTACTATTTCTTTATTGTTTTCATACTAAAATAATAAATCCAATAACTTATACATACTGAGATGTTATTATAAATATGTTACCACTATATTCATTATTCTATCCATCCTATGAATGGCATAGTCACTATACGTGCATACATATGACTTACCATCTCTACATCATGGTACATATTGTTATTCAACACTTCCTAATTTGGATGGATAAAATAATGAGTATAACTGATGTAAATAATAAATATAATATTTTAATGATTCATTATATATAATATACCATCCAATTAGATACTATTTCAAAACTAATATAATGATATTTTCCCTCATGCGTACGTACAAATTACCGTTTCCTTGATCCGATGATATTTTGTTCCCCATCATAACCATTCAAGAATAATTTTAATTTGATGAATAATAATAATTTTTAAGAACTTAATATCATTATGGATATGAATAAAATACATATTATCCATAAAAAAATGACTTACGTAACAAAACATATAAATGAAAATGAATCAGTTAACACCCAAAACAATGATACTACTGAAATATCATTAACAAAGAAATATTAGAAGATCATATATTATATAATATTTATGTTTGTGGTTCATGTATAATTTAAGAACAATTATTTCACCATTATATAGTAGGTTAATGTACCCTTTACTATGTAAAGTAAAATTTATGGCTTAATTTTACAATCTCTTTATTATCCCTAGTTGTTTATATGTAAGTATCTACTAAGACTTCTTTATCATCCACATCCATGTTTCTTAAAAATGTATTTTGAATTTTTTTACTATTTACAATACTATGGTTTGAAATCATTTATACCCTTGCTGTAATTTTTGTAAAATGGTTTTAGGAGAATATTTCCTTCTCTTTCCAAACAAGGTACTTTATGAAATTTTCGACAAATTAAGGACAAAATGAATTTTTAACTTATACAGTGGGTGTGGTTATTTTCTAACATTACAACACCTTCAAAGATTACATTATAAGATTATATGAATAAGATTAAAATAAATGTTTTCTTTTATAATTATTATACTATTAAATGTTTTAAAAATAGAAAGATATATTTCACTCAAATAGTTTTTATTTCATTTATGTTAATATCCTATGATGGATTTTATGCTTCTTTGAAGTTGATTTATTGTGATACAATATTACATATTGTAATGAAGGTTTCGTAATATGTTTGACTGTGGATGTGCTATTTTTATACCATTCATGGTTTCTGGTTAAAGTTTTAACAATTCTTATGCTAGTTTTAATATAAATGTTTATGTTATGTTTCAACCTTTTTCATATGAGTAATTCATTAGACATAGTAAGTAACGGGCACAGACTACTATAGCCCCTTGATTCATTAATAGGTCTCATGAGACAAACTAGTGCCTTGGAAAACGTCCTTGACAAAATATTATTTGTATTCTTGGCACAAGGCCATGACTATGTAGTTATGATGCATGACATTTTGCATTCCATCATTTTGAAATTATCTATTGATATTACATGTGATTATTCGACCAGTAGAATATCTATGTGAATAAGTAAATGGAATTATTAAATATATATTTTCCGTATTATACTGAAGTTTAAGTTTAAAAGTGTTGTGTTTTAGTCATATATGTTTCCTTAAATGTTTATTATTACTTATGATGGTTTCCACAATATTTTTATCCTTATTGAGAATCTTAGAACACCCCTTTCTATGTTTTATTTTTCCCAGGATATGAATATGTATATTATGACTGACATGGAGGGATAATCTAGGGGATATGAGTGTGTTCAAAGGAGACACAATGTTGATGTTTTTCATTTAATAATTTAATGTAAAACTTATTTACGTATCTATTAATTCCATGGATACTAAAATAATTGGTCTTTGGGTATTTGATCTATCGTGATTATGCCAATGTTATGTAATAATACACTAACTCTGGGTAACTAGGGCTAGAGAATTATATTTCAAGGGTAAGGTAATAATCCCAACCCAAAATTTCTATGTTATTTTCTTATTCTACACCCCTCAATAACCCTTTATCCCTAGAGGTATGATAAAAAAATCATTTTTACTATTCTAAAATGTTATTATACTTATGGTATATCCATTTTATACTTTTCTCTATAATCATTAAGAAAAAAGAAAACACTGTTATGTGTGTGTGTGGACTGCTGTATCCAAGAGAGACATGTTAAATTTTTCATCACCATATTAAATGATAGGTTATAAAATTTAATTTAATTAAATAATATTATATTCTTCACACCATTAATATTATAGATCAACAATATTGGGAGTTCTATATACGTGATTAACAAGAAACAATTTTAGTAACTTTAAGCACCTTAAATGGACACATTGATGTAACTTTATTAATTTGGATTTATTTTTGTATAACCTTCTAAACCATATAAATATTATAATAATTGAATAATTAATTAAATAAAAATAAAAAATTATTAACATTATGATGTTATTTTACAACACCTTTGACCACAATAAACAAACTAAAAGTGTTCTGAACAAATTAATATAAAAAACCAGAGAAACTGATGTAAGAAAAACCAATATTAAAGATGAATGAAAAATATGAAAAATAGAAAATATAAAATTAAATAGATATGAACATGTTTATTGGGTATATATCTAATGAAATTAATTTAATTATTCAGGAATTTAACTACAAGTGCAGTACACTTTCGGACATGAGGTAAGGGTTTCATATCAATTTTTTCTTATTTGAGATAGATTTTATTTTTTGCACTTAATTAATCTAAAATGATGTTTATAGGACCAATTGGACATTTAATAAAATTAATTATCTTTATTCATGGAACTTTAACATGAACTTCAATAAACATATCTTTCAATGTGTTTTCATTAGTACGTTTCTTATGATAAAAGGGATCTTTTGTACTACTCCCGTTACCATTGGGTTACATGTTCTTTTTCTTTTAATTCATTTCTATAAAATATTATTCTAATAATGTTCTTATATTTTTTTTTATATTTACCTTATATATATACCTAGTTAAATATCCTTTTCATTTTTTGGGTTATATATATATTTTTCCCTTTTAAATTCCCACTTTTATGTGAAATCAATTTAAGGTAACTTTCCTATTTTTTGTCTCATGTAAAGAGTCACCCATATAAAAAAATTTAAAACATTAATATATTAAAAAAACCATACTTATTTTATGTATAACCCTCTGGGTTAAATTATTAGTTTATGGGATATAATACTCCCTTTATTTTTTAAATGTGATCATTTTGTTATTCCATAAATCACCACACAAGTGGTTTTTTATTATTTATTCTCCAAAATATTTCTCAATAATTTTATACATTAGAAAATCATGTTCAAGTAATATGTTCATTTTTCAATTATAAATGTCTAAATTTTTTAATTCTTTATTCTCTTAGAAATACTTGTGATTTAGCCTTTATTTATTCCATGAATCAGAATTTTGAAACCCACTTCCTTCTTATGGGTTTAATCAAGTTTAAGAATCATATACGGTTTAAATTAATCATGTGGAACACATATATATGATTTTAATTGTTCTGATGGGTGTGTAAAAAATTATACATCCCTCTAATGCATTAGGTATTGTTAATGTCTCAAGAGATACCCTGTCTGGTGCACATATTGTTAATCTAATAACACCATGTTTTGATGGCGGTTATCCAAGGCATATGATGATTATGATGGTGGATATCCAATGGTTTGTTGTTTTAGTTTTTGGCCTTCAAATATAAATTTGATTTAATTATTTATGGTTTTTTCACATGTTTATGATCCCATTATCTTATGAATTCATTTTCATATTCCAATTTTTAAATATTATGTTCGTTCTCATTAGGATATCATGTTATGCATCTTGAATATCATGTTTTTTATTGCTATGATTATTATATCACTAGCATTTTAGCTCACAATTTCTATGATGTATTTTCTCGCAGTATATATCATGTAGTTTTATAAAACTTATGGGAGTAGGGGAACTATTTGGAGTTTTTAAAAAATATTTTTAATTTGTTTTTAAGATGTTGTATTTATGTATCTAATCATCAAAATATAAAAATCCAATATATCATTGAATTTTAATAATTGGAAAGGTATGTGAAAAATTATGAAATAATGAGTGTTTAAGGCTTGGGTCAATATAGTACATCATGGGTGAGGCTTCAATTAAACTACTGTAAATAGTAATGGAATATTTCCATAAGCATCCCGGTGACATTGAGTTGTTTGTTACTAACCGAAGAGAGAATTAAATTGATGAATTGGTACACTCTTAGATAAATTGATAAACAGTTGAATTCTTGAATGGTACCCAGATTTGGGTATTAATATAAGGTTCTTGAAATAAATTTAGTGTATTATGTAATTGACTGGTGTAAAATTTATGATTTGAGATATTGTATAGCTTAGGATATAGAATGTTAGTATACATTGATAATGTGTATTGGTTATCTGTTTTAAGTGGTGAACTATCTGGTGCACTGAATCTCAAGCTATTGGTCTCGAATCTAGTATAATGATGTAGAATATGTATGGGTATAGATCTAATGAGATCTAAATAACATAGACCAATAATGTCTATTTCTATGATTTTTTAATTAAAAATTGGATGTTTTTTAGTGATTCTAGGTTCATGGTATTATCATCATTATAGGATGGAATCTATTCATGTCTTGCTGTTTAGAAATATGGTGTATTTGGGGAAAACCTATATGATAAATCATAAATTGGATCTTATCATTCATGTTCAACTATTATGGGTAGATTCTACTATCAATTGTTTCATTTGATATATTACTTATGAATATTAAGGATTGAAGGAATGGGTTATAGAGAGAATGCCATTATTTGGATCTAGTGTATAGCATGTGGAATATGCCAACCGTCAACTGGTACCCCTCTTGGGATGAAAATGAATAATTAGAGTGACCCTCAAATCCCACTTCTAATAGGCCACTTGTTAGAGACTAAAACAGAGGGTATAAAAGGAACAAATAGAGGCATTGCTGTAATAATTAAAGGATAAGAGATAACATGAGATCTACCAATAAACACAAAGGGATTTCAATTACAAAAATAAATTCAAACATAAAAAATTGTAGTAATATGTAAAATATAAAAAAACAAGAGAATACAAGTATAATACGTTCAAAATCTCTAAACATATACTAACTCCATTAACGATACCCAAATAGTATATTGACTTGAAAATAAATTGGAAATTATGGCATAGGTGAAAATTTGGGATTACATTGTTGGATCATCCTTTTAAAATAATTAAATATACATGTGATATAAATATAAAAGTGTAAGCAAGAGTAAAACCATCAATAAATAAAATTAAGGAATAAAGATAGAAAGAAAAATAAAAAAGTACAACAATTATGTAAGAAACCTCAAATCTTGTTCCACTTCCTCAACATCCTCTAACAAGTCCCCCATATAATGGAAATCTAACCAAAATACAAAATTAAAAACTAAAATAAAATAAAATTAAAATACTATTACCATAAAACTTCCTTATATGGTACCACACATTTGTCTTTACCACTTACCTATCAGTTCAAGGTTATCTCCCACTCGAACTGGTAACGAGTTACTAGGAGCTCCAATAACCAACCGACCAAGAACACAAGAAGGAGGAAAAAAGAGCACTATTTTATAAATAATGATTCACTTCACAATCAATCAAGAATCACATTCCCAAAAACCACAATATATATACTCATTCCACCATTTCTTATCCATAATAAACATTCAACCACCACAGGCCACATCTCCACATAGTTACAAACACATCATCACATATATATTTCCCAACCATATGTATGAAGGATAATGTAAAAATAAAGTACATAAAACTCATTCCCAACTAAATATACATATATCCCCCACCTATGCACCGTCACTGTTAGATATCACTACTAACTATTACATCTTCATAAATCACCACTAATTGTTCCATCATCACCATGTCATGATCATCACTGTAGGACATCATGAACATGTATAACATCAACCCCATACTCTCACCCTGCCATGAATGAACCTTACCATGAAACATCGTCATCACTACACAATTACTATTACACTTCCATTTATAATATAACAACCATATATCAAGAGGCATGTTTCAAAACAAAGAAAAAACATCAATAAAAAAACAATTCATTATGAAAACAAAACACAAAAACATCAATTTCAAATTTCCACATTAACTCCATCACTATAATTTACTAATTCCCATCCTCATTAGATTTATTATTCATTCATTAAATCTAAAATAAATTAACAATCATTAATAACACAAGGATGATTTTAATTATTTCTTTTAATCTTTATATTCCATACACAAACACTATTTATATCTTACCTTGAGTTTATACTCATAGCTTTGGGATACCCATTCAGATATCTATTCCCCTTTATTGTCCATTTATTCATTTTTAAACATAATATTACGAGTGTGATAAATTTATATTTAGATTATCAGGGGTATATCACAACCTAAAAACCCTTCATATATTAATCAACACACTCTTTTATTAGAAATTACACTCGTTTCTATTAATCATTAACTGATTATTCATTCTTAAACATAGTTTCAAGAGACATTAAACATTTGTGTTTATCAATAAAATAATACAGTTCCTATATTTCCTGTTATCATTTACATGAACCATCCTATCAAATATTCACATTAATTTCCCCATTAATCTTAGAAACAATTTATCAATATTCAAAATAAATATCAATGGAATAAAATAATCATAACCCATTCCCAAACCCTTTTAATCACAGGTTTATATTATCATATTTATCATTACTCATAATTCCCTTTCCATTTTACCTTTCAATATTTCCATTTATATTTTGTAAACTAGCTTAATGGAAATCATGTAATACATAATAAGATTAAACAATACTACACACCCTTTCATGTAAAGGAAAATACAACAATAATAATAAAAAGCACCAATAATTTCTAGCAACACAATTCCCACTATCAATTATGGAATTTACCATTCATAGTACTATCATTATGTAATTATTTATCAATGATGATGATAATTATTTTCCAAGATTTATATAGTCAATAAGGCCACAACATTAAGAATTAATAGATAGGTCTAAAAAAATTATTAACATGGGAATCAAATCCTTTTTACATTACCATATTCAATAGATTAACCAACTAAGAGGGAGTCATGAATCTGTGTAACAAAATCATAGTAACCACAAAAACAAATGAATTTAATAAGAACTAAAAGACAACCAATAATATATAAATTATAAAATAAAATTTAATTTTTTTAAATACCAATTTCCACCCATTCTGTTGATCTGAGTGAGTTACTCAATACTGGGGGGAATTGAGTACCCAATAATTTTTTTTTAAAAATAAATTTAAAAAATAACTCCCCAATTAATTGAAAACTCCTACTTAATCAAAATGAAGAAATATATAAATTTTATATTTCAAATAAGTTCTCAGAATTGGAATCAAGGATCTGTTAAAATATCTTTTAAATACTTTTAGTTTTGAAATTAAGTTACTTAATCTAACACTTTATATATACACAAATTAAGGCTAACTATAAATGTAAAGATTTATTGTAGTTTATAAAATAGAAAACAATCTGTAAAGTTAAATAATAACTAAAAAACACACAGTTGAATATAAAAAAGGGGTCTAGTCTCAAGTCGCGAATTAATCCCCTCCACTTAGAAATCACCTGCTTCCAATTAGTTTATTATTGAATAAAATTATTAAAAACATTTATTGGGGTTTACAAAAAATAATAAACAAGGATTTCCAGTCAAGGAGCATCTTCCATAGTTGTACATGGGATGAAAAATATACCAGGTCATGTAAGACATCTTTCATTATTATTCATGAGAATAAAAATAAAATTATTTGATAGAATATCAAGTATTATTTGGATTAACACAATAGAATATGTTTTTACAGATAAGTAATGAAATATAAAACACCACTTGAATGTTTAAGAATAAATGAATATAACAAGATATTAGGATTGATAAAATGTGGTTAAAATCAATCCAAATAGATTTTATTGTCTAGAGTTCTTGAATTTTTCTTTTGAAATAACGTGGAAAAATTTCTTAGAAAAGTATAGAAAATAGAGCATCATAGAGTCTTCTATTTAGCACAGGTTCTTATGTAATGGATTATCAATTATTATTTATGCAAGAGAATATCTTTTTAGTAATGAAATTTTCATAGTTATCTACATGATCAAATGTTTCTATAAAATATAACTTCATCAAAATTATCCATTATAGAATAATCATTCTTCATTAAATACACTGAAGCTCCATTTAATTATTCAAAACTACTTGTTTTAGATTTGAAAAAATCCACTACTATGTTAGAAATGGAAAGTTTTATTTACTTAATGTATGATTAGTTGAGCTCATAACAACTTTACATGGTCAATTTATGTGGAAAGGTGACATGGTCTATTTATGTTTTCACGCGGAAGCTCATTTTCACAAATAGTATGTTTATAACATCATGTAGTAATATATTTCATCTTGTGGTAAATACATTAAAATACATAGTTATTATATTAATTTATGATTAAATATCCACACCTTGGGATAGTAACTTGATATCTTCAGGTATTAGGTAATTTCCTTCATGTGGTAAGGTAATTATTAATACATAGTAAGTTGAATCTTCAATGTGTAATCAGTTCATGAATTTGATTTTTTTCATATGAATCATCGTAATTATTTTTTTCATCTGATAAGGTGCAGTATAATGTGTGGTATGGTGGAATAGTCTCTTGACCATCACATGGTAAGGTGGAAAGGTATGCTCCAGAATTAACCTTTTTATCAATTTTTTATAATAAATCGTTTTCTAATAGAAAAAATAAAAAACATTAATTAAAAGATTACCATTATTTGGGAACATTAAAATAAGGAGGATGTGATCTAATCCAATAATATCCCCCCTTTTCTATGATAAAATATCATCACATTTAAATTCAAATGAATTTCATATTCTAAATGTATATTTTAAAATGAATAAAATTACAGTGTAAAAAGCTCTTGAAAGAATGATATATTTTCTACAGAATTAAATTAATTTTAATTTATCTCACCTTTTTTACTTATCCATTTGAGATTATAAAAAAATAAAATAAGGAATAAGTTAAAAAAATGATGAGAACAAAAGAGAGTATATAATTAATATATTAAATGATATTAGAAAAATTGTATAATATTATTATAATGAATTAATATTAGAAATCCTCCTAAAAATTTTAATAAAGGATATATATTATTTTAGTTGGAAGTATACGGTCCTTTTTTAGATGTTGAGGTAGTATCAGTTGTAGTTTTAGCGTAATTTAGGTGAAATCACAGACAACTCATGAACTGTGCTCTAAATCTTGAAGGAAATCATCCTAATTATCCATGAAATCATCTAAAATAGGATTCATAGCTCTAATATTATCAACTTGTGACTAAAGATCCTGATTTAGAGGGGGAATATTAGAATTTTTATAAATATTTTTAAACATATCTTTGACATCATAATTTCTTAATATCCCTCTCATACAACAATTAATCTCATTCTTGATTTTTTCTTCATCTAGATTTGATTCTTTAACATCTTTATAAAATAAGTCAAGGTTATTGGTAGCATGGGTATGAAACCCATAATAAATTGATTAGAAATCCCATATGAACCCTTAAAACAGGACTTTCAACTCTTCCCAAATGATTTTTTTGATATTCTCTTCATCAACATCTGACTAAACTTTAAGAGAAGAGGACACCATAGCAAAAAGAAACACATCATTCATAAATCTTTGGTATAACTGAATCATCATGTAAGATAGATCATCCTGAAGAGTACCAATATAAGATCTCAAATATGTAATCACATTTTTCATCATCTCGATTATAAAATTAAATTTAGGCTAAAGATGATTGACTACCGAAGTAACAACTTCAGAAACATTAGCATGTCATAATTCATGCATAGAGTTGTTAAAATTAACAAATTCTTACTAGAGTATATCCAAAATCTCTGATTTAAATTCTTCAAAGTAATATTTAGTAACATATAAAGAATATATAATGTAGGGAATAAGAGTAGATAGAGAAGGATCACTAGCTAGATTTCTACCATCTACCTTAGGAGAAGCCTTCACAAATCGATCTCCCACAGTTTGATCCTCAACACTGTTAATTGCTTAAAATTCATCTCAATAAGAATTTTGAAAATATATCACCAAAATTAAAATATGGGAGTACTAAATTATCTCTTGAATGTCAATATCAACAATCAAATATCCTGATAAAGTTATTTGAAAAGAGAGAATGGTAGGTACAGAATGTTTGGGTCCCTCTTAAAAGATGCATCAAGTAAATGATATCTAGGGTTACTCGTGATAATAGAAGATCCATCTAAGCTATCCATATTATCATTAGATCCAACTGATTGATCCCATTTTGGATCATTTTCATATACTAATCTAGATTCTTCATTAAGGTTAATATATTCTATTTCTTATTATTCTTCTTACCCTTCTTATATAGATATTTTTGTCATATTAATTTTTATAAGGAAAAAAATATCATTTGACTACTCCAAAAACTCATCAGTTTCAAGACATGGATCTACTAGATACCTAGGTCTAATATGATACTTTACTAGGTGAAACTATTTATACAGTTTCTCTAGTTCAGTCACCCATTCTCATTTCCATGGATTACAGATGAATTTAATTTTACTACTAACGTTTTGAGTAATAAAAAATCTATTTTGTCTAGTTAAATTTTCCTCTCATAGAGGAACCAATCCCTCATACTTAATAAATGAAGAAATGATCTTATGATAGGGTAATGAATAGAACCTTTAATCTGAAATTCCTAACTCCACCATGGGTCTCTTAACACATTTTAAAAATATTATTTTAGCACCATTATTAATAAAAAAACAAGAAAATAGGTCATGATTCATCTGGATAAAGAAGTAAAATTTTCTTATACATATTCCATTCTGAATAAATTTAACCACGAGCCTGTATTAAGTGCTGAATTCAATAGTAGTGGGTGTTCTTGGAGTCTCATCCCCAATATGCTCATCCACGGAGATATAAAATTCAATGTGTGGATGATTAATAGTATTTTAACTTTTATAATCATCATATTATCCACTATGTTGAATTTCAAAACACATTTCCCTATGCTTTGAATGGAATTTTTAAACTTCCCCATTTATCCTTGATTTTACTGTATCCATCTTCTCTCCAGGTAATGAATCAAGGTTTATATAAAACTCTTAGCCTAGATTTGGATAAATATGCATAATATTTTATTTAAACTAATTAACCCATCCTTGTTATTGAATCATATTCTAGAACAATAATAAACATGAATTTAACCACTGTACATCAACTTCTTTTTCTATATAAACTAGACGATCCATGAGATTTGGATTCTTCAATTTCAGTGATGTGATAAAGATGGATTTTGACTTCTAACACTTCTTCAAAAGAGGAAACTAAATAGTAAATGATGTTTATGAAATTCACATCTTCCTCAACATTTTGATCCGATTCAAGATCTATGAAGGTTCAGAAATTGTAGGAAAAATAGAGAGGTTTGAGTTTGGGAGAGAAAGATGATCAAGATTAGAGAAATAAAACCACTCAAAAGATCATAAAAATATAGGCAAGATTTAAAATAAAATAAAGGAAATTGTTCAGATTATGAATAAAATTTTAATTTAAATCATTTAGAGATTAAAACATTAATAAACATAAAAGAAATCCCATATAAATATTTTCATTAAAAATTAAATTTTAATAGACATAGTGAGTTTTATGATTGTGTATCTCTAAATAACATAACCACAGCTGGAATTCTATCTATAACCTTTGAGTAGGTATTCTAAATGCATGACCAATAAGTTCACATTTATTAAGTACTGACCATATGAATAGGGATTCATGGTAAGCCTATTGAAAATGTGATTAAATACTCATGGTCAGTATGATGAATGCATGAGTAAGTTTTCAAGGTAGAAATACTATCCATATGAAGAAAAACTCATAGTCGACCTACTGACCATGTGAAGCATAATTCATGGCCACTTATATAAAATATTAGAGAATAAAAGTTAAAATAGTGTAGAAAATATATTAATAACTAAAACAAATTACAACAATTTGATACAATTTATCATTACTAATTAAAATCTTATATAATTTACTATTTCAATATTCAAAGGCTATGTAAATATATCAAAAAACTGACATTCAGTACAAATTAATTATATAGTTATATCACATTTTTGGTAATGATATTTTAGAAGGTGATATATTATATCAATATAATTTGTTCTATAATGGGATATAGGATTATTATAAATATTTATCACAATTGTATTATCAAAATTTATAAGAACATATAAGAATTAATATCCATAGTCTAGTAATGTATGTTTCATCCCAAAAATATATGCAAAATAATTTCTTACAACTATATACTTAGATTCAGCAATGGATAGTTTCATAGAGTTCTATTTATTACTACACCATGACACTAGAGAGTTTCCAAAAATGTGACATGTTCTATAATTTATTTTTCTATCTAACTTAAAACCACCAAAATATGCATCTGAATAACTATCCAAATAAATTACTTAACCTTTTGAGTAAAAAAATCATATAATGGTGATATTATTGATGTATTGTAAAATTAATTTCATAGCTAGTAGATGTGAGTCTTTTGGGTTTTATTGAAAATGAGAACACAAACTACTCTAAATATTATATCACTATAAGTATAAATTAATTATAGTAAACTTCTAATCATATCTATACAAGTGGTTTGATCAACTTCATTCCCTATTTCATCGGGATATAACTTGAAACTAGTACTTATGGAAGTATCACTAACTTTTGTAAAATCCATGCAAAAAAATTATATAATACCATTAATGTACTTTCTTTGATTTTAAATAATTCATTATTTATTATGAGAGATTATAAATATAAGAAAAAATTTATGTTCACCCACAAAATCACTTTGTACCATTTTTGAAAATTCAATACATAAATAATTTCTTGAATATCAAAAAATAATATCATCAATATAAATTGGAACTACTAAAAAATATTTTGAAATTATTTTAATAAATAAAATAGGGTTATCTATACCTTTAGTAGAACCTTTAGAAATTAGAAAATTACAGATCCTATCATACCAAGATATAGGATATTATTTTATACCATATAAATCTTTTTTTAATATAAAAAAATGATTTGGAAAATGAAGGTTTTCAAATCCAAGGGTTGTTCTAGAAAAAAATACTAAAAGATATAACCATTTATATATACACACTTTACATCCATTTGATATAATTTGAAATCCAAATGTGTAGTATAGGAAAGAAACATCCTGATGGATTCAAGCCTAACTACGGGTGAAAAGATTTTCTCAAAATAAATTCCTTATTCTTAACTATATACTTGTGTAACAAATCTATATTTTATTATTACAATTGTTCCTAAATCATCAACCTTGTTTCTAAACACCCTTTAAGTTCCAATAGTAAATTAGTGTTTGTGTCTTTCATATATTTCCTAGAATCTATTTCATTCAAAGGTTTTAGGTTCTTCTTATATAATAATTACCCAGAATACTTAATTAATTACATCATGGATGTTTTTAGGTGAAATTTGTGATAATAAATCATGATGTTCAACCATATTCCTTAGAGATGCTCTAGTCTAAGTCCCTTTTTCTAGATCACCTACAACATTATCTAAGGGATGATATATATGAGTTCTAAAATCTCTAGGAATATAAGTATTTGAAACCTTATTCTCATTTACACATTCAGGTTCAAGATGTTCATTATAACTAGGTGAGTTATTTAGAGAAGGTATAGTAGAATTGTCAATAGATTTAGCATTTAAGTCCACATTAGAAAGGTCATCCTCAATATTTTATAAAAACGACCTAGGGACATGTTGAACTGTTTCATAAAATTTGACATGTATAGATTCTTCTATAATCAGGGTCATTTTATTAAACACCCTATATGATTTATTGGATTTAGAATATCCCTAAAAAATTACTTCATCACACTTGAAGAAAATTTTTATAAATTCTATTTTTTATTGAGTATAATGGATTTACTACCAAAAAAATGAAAAGTAATTAACCTTTGTTTTCCAAAAATTACCCAATTCATACGGGGTCTTATATAATAGAGGTCTAATTAAAATTATATTAGTTATTTAACAATATATATTCATAGATTCTGCCAAAAATAAATGGGTAAATCATAATCATTTAGAATGGTCCAAGAAATTTATTGAAGGGTTCTATTTCTTCTTTGTAAAACACCATTATACTATGGAGTCCAAGGAGATGAAGAATTATTACTATATCCATGTTGTGAGAACAATGATTCAAATTATTTTTTTAAAACTTATGACCAGGATCACCTGTTATGGTCTTAATTCTATGTGCACTAAGAATCTTTATATATCTATCATATATGAAAAAATATGAAGGAGATACAACTTTATAAGAAAATAATTATACCCATTTGTATATTGAATAATAATCCACTATAAGATTATTAAAATGAATTATTACTAAAATAGAAACTCTATAAGGTCTAAACAAGTCAATATGAACAAAATATTAAGGCTGAGAAGTTGACACATCATTATTTGATTTCAAAGACATTTTGTGACACTTTCCCATTCCATAGGTATTACATACGTTGTCTATTGGAATTTTTTCTTATGTATATCATTACTGAATCATTTACTAGTTATATTTACAAGACAATGAATATTTCAATGTCCTAGTATCATATTCTAAAGCCACGATTCATTGTGAAAATAAATTAAATAAGAAATGTTTTGAGAAAAAATAATTTAAATTTCAAACATGTACATTTTAA